>CM056591.1:4910000-5047500 GCA_029721435.1 Gymnothorax reevesii
TCGGATCTGCAGCTGTGCCCTGACGCCGCTCAGATTCTGCTGGAGCTGGTGAAGGTCATCATCACCAAGGTCAGCTGTGGTAACTGGTGTTAAACTCGACACACACATTTACACTGCGGTTCGAGACTGACCCAAACCCAACGCGTTCATTAACACTCTGGTTATACACTGACCCTAAACCAACTCGTTCATACTGTGGTTGGAGACTGACCCAAACCCAGCTCAGGCTAACTTCCTAAATGTTGCAGTTAGATATGATCCAGTACAAGTCATTGGCTACAGTATTTATTATTCATCTAGTTTCTGGTTGCGATTAGGATAACATAGAGCGTATCAACTGCCTCTGCTGAAGTTTTAAATTGTCGTGTTTTGTATTTCTAAAGTTCTATGACTTTCCTGGGCACACTTGACACAGGTTAAACAGTTAATTACTATTTTCTGAAACACAGAATGATAGCAACACCTCTCCATAGTTCCTGTCTGTGAATTGATCTGTCTAACTTGGCTCCAGATTGGTGATGTTAATTTAGATTCATTTATTTTTGGTACAGGTGAGTCATGCCTAATTGCATTAAAAATATTGGTCAAATGTTTGGCCTTAACTCACTCAAATGTAAACATTATTCTCCTCTTTCTGTCGTTTGATGCTTTCTGCCTGGTGTAGCCCTCAGCTGGCAGCGAGGGATCATGGGAGACGCAGTTCCCGGGCAGCGTGATGCAGTTTTTTTGCCTGGTGCACAGCCTGTTCCCTCGAGACCCCCTGTGGAGCTCCCCGGCTTTCCTCAGTGTGCTGGCGTCCACAGTCTTCCCCCCTCCGCACCCCACCACGGTGAGTCCAACCCTGCGTCGCCGTGGTTTTACCCAGAAAACTGACACATCCAGACATTGAATCCCCGGGCAACGAGTCAGGGAAACTATGGCTCAATGATCACTACGCCGCATCTGTGTAACGTGTTAGTGCTTCAGCTAATGACAATGCAACCAAACAACGAAAAGACCGATGGTCGCCATCTTTCAATCCCTTTAAAAGATTTAGCCTATGAGAGGCTGAGGAACGTTTTGGCAGTCACGTGACCTTAACATCGACTTACCGTGGCTTAATCAAAGTCTGTTTTGGCTTAACTTATTTGTGCTAAATTCCCACTTGTTTTGAGCTGTTTTGTTGGCTTAAATTGGTTAATGCAGGAGCTAGTGCTCCCCCTCCGTCACTGTGCTGGTTGTCTAGCGACGGGAGATTGATTTGCGTTTCTTTCTCTTTTTGTTGGTTTATTTTGCATGAAGTAGGAATGAGTGAAACATGAGGCGTCTTTCTTATTTGTTTTATTTAGTGGACATTTACAGTAGAGCTGGTATAACTTTTACTAGCTAAAATGAGGATGTTGCTCCTTTTATAGTTTGGGGATCTGGGAAGTTCGCTGCAGATTTAATCATTACACACTGCTTTCATGTTTACTGAAATAATTAATGTTTTTAGCTTCTGCGGTTTGGTTAGCTGGCATCATTGTTAGATTGCTATGCAATAAATTACATATCACTACAGATGTGTTTGTTTCGTTATATTACAGAGCACGTGTTGTTTTGTTGGATACGATTCTTTATTAAATTCTCGGTGTGTTTGGCTGTTGGGGGTCAGAATCATCCTTAACGTGCCATCCAGACGTTTAAGCGTTTGTTATTCAGTTCCGCTTTGTCTTGAAATTACCAAAACATATTTGCTTCTCTTCACTTGATGAAGGTTGTCTTTCACCTCAAGGAGAAGTTTTGGAACTCTTGAGTTCCGTCGGTCTTATCATCGCCGTTCTGCTCGCTATGATAGGCTCACGAACCGCCCCCTGCTTTTGTTTCAGACCGCAACAGAACCGTCCACCCAGAACGGCGCGGAGTCCCCGGAGGTTCCCCCGGAACCTGGGGCCCATCCCGCCCGCAAACAGGTGTGTGACTTCATGCGCATCCTGCTGATGGACAGTCTGATCAACGTGGCCCCGAAACAGCAGCTGCACCCCCTTCTGGTCCTGCTGGAGGTGAGACCTGAACCAACGGAGGTGTAACTGGGCGTTAAATTAAACCCTATTTAAACACTATTTATAACTCGATATGTGTGTCACAGAGACTTTGAAAAATTATTCCAGTGAGGCAAGACTTTTGAAAATTCAATTACAGAATTATTTAGGAATAAAATATCGGAATTTACGGTTATCTGCGCAAAGGGGTTAATATTGCCTGCATTCCCATGGAATGAATGGGACTCATCACAAGTGTTGACATGTTATTGTATAGTTTTCTAAAAAAGTAAGCAAAATATTGTATGTTAGGTGAACCCTTAGCCCACATTGAGGCTTCTACATCTAAATATGCTGAGCGCTTTCGCTACATGGCTAGGGAATTTGCTCATACACACACACACACACACACACACACACACTGTCTTGCATGCACACACACACACAAACACACACACACACACACCTGGTAGGGAAACAGAAGTAAGTCCAGTCTAGGGACTCTACTGTCACCTCAGCTTCACCAGAACCTTCCCCTATGAATACTCTGTTCATCTCTCTCTCTCTTTGACAGACAGTCTAGTGTGCGCACATATATGCGCGCATACAAAACGCTTGCATACATTTATATATGAATTCACTTGTGGACAGATAAGTAGCCTGGTCTTTAGAGATTCAGGCAGTGGCAGTATATGAATTGAACTAACATACCAATACGATTCAAGCAAAATGGATGTTGACCCTCAAAAATGAAAACTGACGGTCTCATTTTTAACCTGATATTTGTTGCCTTCAAATCCATGGTGCCTATGAAAAGCTAAAGTTGTATCACTGTGTGAGCACTTGAAGCGCGTACTATGTTTGTCAGAGGATCATAGGCACAGGGGATTCAGGTTTGTGCTGTGTTGTGTGGTATTTTGTCCAGTAGGTGGCACTGTTTCCTCAGTTATGAGGTCCTGCCGGGGCCTGTCTGTCTCAGCGTCACTTCTCTTGGCATAAGCACCTCTTCTATACAATTCCCCTGTTTAATTACTGACAATAAGAGGAGCCTTTCTGTGCGTGTGTCCGTGTGCTTATGTTGTGTCTGTGTATGCGTTTTGTGCGTGTTTTTTTTTCTGCGTTTGTTTGCGTGTATATTTTGTATGTGTGTGTGTGTGTGTGTGTGTGTGTGTGTGTGTGTGTTTGTATGTGTATGGTTTGTTTGTGTGAGCATGTGTGTACTTATATGTGTGCGTTTGTTTTGTGTCTTCTTGTGCGTACGTACAATTATGCGTGCGTTTATGTGTGTGTGTCCTTGTGCGTGCGTGTGTGTATGTACGTTTATATGCGCGTTTTTTTTCTGTGTGAGTGGTTGTGCGTGCCTGTGTGCGTGTATGTTTATGCGTGCGTTTGTTTTGTGTGTGCATTTGTGCGTGCCTGTGTGTATGTTATGTGTGCGTGTGCGTGCTTGTGCGTTTTTTTCGCGTCCAGTTCTCCCCTGAGTCGGCCACACAAGAGCAGAAGCAAAGCTTCCAGACGGAGGTGCTTGACTTCCTGATGGGGATCGTGCACATGACCTGTCAGGAGGAGGGTCAGGCGACCCATGTGGCCAGAGACGGTACTGCAGCCTGCTTTATATTCATCTATGGTACTCCTGTAGCAGATGAGCGTTCATCTGTCCTCTTTATCCAATATTCACCTGAATAATCTTCTCAACCCTGATTTACCTATAGTTCTCCTCTAGCGTCCATGTGTGCACCTGTTCCTGCTTTTACTGTGTGCACCTGTACACCCCTGTATCAGTCTCGCTTTAACTTTGATTCAATCACAGCATTGAACAAATACTTTTAAATATGCTGTTGTAAGTGAAAGCATCATTGTATTGCAGTATAATATATCTTTCCCTCATTAGGTCAACAAGAATTAGTAATATGTATATAATGCACAAAAAAAATTATATTTATATGTCCTAGAATGCGTACAATTTTTTTTCTTACTATAATACCAGATAATATTATGTTGATAATTCTGCTACTTTTATGGACACTGGTCAGTTTCTGAAATGTGTTGAATACTCTAATACAGATTGTACTAGAAGCATAATATTTATAACTGAGTTGATGGATTCTTCTCTGAATGTCTGAAATCACAAAGTAAGTGAGTAAGTGCGTTGATAGTGTGTGTGTGTGTGTGTGTGTGTGTGTGTATGGTAAAGCCCCCAGTGAACACTCAGTTGGGAGGACCATCACCCTGACGGAGAACGTGGCCTTCTTCAGTAAGAAGCTAGTGGAGAAGCTGTATGAGGGCATGTTCTTGGCTGGGCCTGAGAAGATCCTGGTGTTCCTCGCAGAGCAGATCGTGGTGGTCAGTGTTCTGAAACACACACACACCTCACACACTCGCACGTGCCACGCACACACATACTCGTACCTGCTGTTGGTGCGGTGAAGAGTTTTTTCCCCTCAGCCCCAACGAACGGGCAGAGTGGTATCGTCGTCACGTGTGATGTCCGTCCGCCCGTCCGTCTGTTCGTCAGTTCGTCGAAAAGTTCGTCATAACTTTTGTATTCCACACAATAACTTGAAAACACCTTCGTCAGTCTACGCCATTTTTGCTCTGTTGCTTGGTCTTGTGTACCTATGGAAGTCAATTGAATTTGACGGCACCCGGATGTCCAGTATGGCCGCCACAGCTGCCATTTTGAATTTTGTATTCCGAAGGATAACTTGAAAACGCCTTCGTCAATTTGGTAGCCACTATGGTAGCCACTATGTTGTCTTTCCTGCTGGTTTTATACTGTTTTAGTTTGCTCTGTTCTGTTTTAATTGCTCTGTTCTGTGCGTTTCGATGTTTTACACCGATTTTATGCTGATTATTTCTGTTGTCTCTAGTTATGCACTTTTACTGTGAAGCACTTTGTGTATCCGTACTGTGAAAAGTGCTATACAAATAAACGTTTACTTACTAAATAAACATCAATTTATGCTCATTCCAAACAATCCGGGGGCTAAGGGGTAATGCCCGCTTTGCAGGGCTATTTTTTCGAATTGGAATTATGGTTTACCTGAATGTTTGTGAAGGTGTTTTCACAGCTACATCAAATCTCTCTCGTTGATGCTGTTTTAATTGAGTTGGCTCGAGCACAACGTAATCTCCCAGTGTACGGCTCGATTAATTTATTCGTTGAATATCTGACATGAGGCAGACTCTGGACTCATGCAGACAGGAAGCCGGTATCAGTGGTTGTATTAGAAGAATGCTGAAGGTCCGACAGTCGGGTTCAGAATCACACTGGAAACTTGCAGGAGAGAAGGGAGAATCCTAATCATAATCAGTAAACAGTTCAGGAGTACAATTGAAAAACAGTGGTAATGCCGAATTAAAGGGAGAGCAGAATCTTAAGTCATAAAACCAGTTAAAGACATAACGAATAAACAGAATATACAAGGTAATAGGCAATCTCGAGAACCCATGGACAAAAGAAGATCAAAATCAGAATAATTACTGGGAATTTAACAAGGCTCGTAGGTGGCTATGAAAAGTAGAAGCTAAAGTGGAAATCTGAGCTTTTATGAAGGGAGAAACTAACATGGAGTGAAATCAGGTGTCCAGCAGCAGGGAAGCCTGACTGGTCGTGTGGTTACAATCAAGGGCACGAACAGAAATAATTAACTAACAAAATGGGGCGGGCGACTGCGTAAGAGCAAGTGAAAACAAAGGCATGTGCGAACTGACACAAGGAATAGAATAAAAACGTGGAATCAAATGACAGCACATAGCATGAAAATTTACCGATTACTAAACGCCGACACTGTCCCCTGATGATGACAATGGTTTGTTGAATTGGTAGACTGATTGAAGTTTGATTGATCGATTGATCTTTTGGTTAAGTAGTTGATTGATTGAGGTTTTAATGACCTGCAGGTTCTGGAGAAGGGTCTGTCGCAGCGGGAGAAGGCGCTCGGCGTCCTGTACGCCAGCGCTAACCGAGCGCTTCTGTACTTCCTGTCCCATCGGCGGCAGTCGGGACCGGAGCTGCAGGTCGTGGCTGAAGCGCTGAGGGTCCTGCAAGCGCAGTGGGACATTCTCATGGCCTCTTACAATGGCGGGGCCACTTTCCTCATCTGCCTGCAGCACTGCCTCATCACCCTCCGGTCTGGCAGGTCAGCTCAACGAGCAAACACACCGACACTTGGCGAAAATGCATCTTACTTTCCCCCACCTCAGGATGGTAGCAGTCAAAAGGAGGATAGGAGGGTACATTTTATGAGTGTTGGGTAGTGCCGCTGAACAACATTTGTGAAATATCCAGGAGTGTCACTGAGCTGCTCCCTTTAGAAAAGAAAACCTTTAATCCTTGTTAATGCCTAAAATGCCATCTAATGAAGCTTATACCACGGGCTTGTTCTATACTTAATTGTGATTGGTGGAAAGACGTTCTAAGGCTGTACGTTGTTTTGCTTTAACTGCAAACCTGTGAAATGGTTCCAAATTCAGTATGTTAGCCTTTCAACTCTTGGTATCAATTCACTTTGTTAATGTTCCAGGTTTCTTTTAACTGACGCTTTTTGTGACAGACATTGGAAGTGAAGGCTAAAAAAGACACGGTCAACTTGTTTGAGTTTTCTGATTCAGCTATTAATATAGAAAAAAGCGCACCTTACCGAAAAAATCACCGAGGACTATTCCGGCAAAAAGCAAAAGCTGGAGCACACAGAGCTCAGAACACAATCTCTTTATTGAAAAGACTGACGTTTCGACCGCGCGTCTGGTCCACTTCTCAGCTATTAATATCTTTGGAAAGTATGGGGATTATGCCAATTTAGTGCCGATTGGAGCTGTGCTGCGGTGGGATGAGTAACTTCAGCTCTGGTGTAGCAATAAAATAAAACAGGACTTACGACTGTTCTCTCGCACATAGCAGTGAAGGTTTTCACAGTACTGAGGTAACATAAGTTAATAGTGGCGAAAGCAATGGTCCTCGTATAAACGCAATTTTTAGACGAAAATGCCAAAATTGTTTCTTCAGCTAGGCATAGGTGTGCGCTATCCGTGATGTAGGTACAATTAGCTACAACGTGCCAGTCATTATACAAAAATGATTTCAAACCTCAGTTAATAACAGCCTCGCGGCATGTGTTAGGCCGTATTTGCGCCTGCAATTATTTTTGTATAATGACTGGCGTGTTATTGTTTATTGCATGGGTGTCCTGGGGCAGCATCCAAGTTTGATTGCATGTCAGGTCATTCAGTGACCCAGTGAATGAACATTGTTTAGTGTCGTTTGTGTTTTGACTGCCTTTATTTTTGATCAGGTTTCTGTACGTCTGTGAGTTTCAGTGATGCATCCTGGTCTTTGCTATTGTGTCTCGTGCGCATCATTATCCTTTCACGTTTAAAGAGGCATCATCGAATTTCGCAAGATTCAACTTCAGAATTTTCCTTTTCTGAGCGGATTAACCTTTTCCCTTTTCTGCGTTGTAAATAATAAAAGGTCTTTTTTTGTCCCCCCAGTAAAAGTAACATTTTTCAGAGAAAGTGAAACGACTTGTGTTTTTTCCATTTGTACTCCAGTTTCCCAGAAGGCTTTGGGTGCGAAACGCAGAAGAAACCGCTGAAGAAAATATGGTCTCATCTCCTGCCACACAAGAGCAGCCCACCAAGTGCTGCTATCGAGGGCCCCAACTCCAGTGAGGCTGAGCAATGCAGTGAGTATTAGCCAGTGCTTTGGGTGTTAGCCAGTGCTACGAGTGTTAGCCAGTGCAGTAAATATTTCTTAGTGCTGTGAATACAAGCCAGTGCTGCGAGCGCTAGTAAGGGCTGTGAGCATTGGCTAGTGCTTTGCGAGTTGGCCTGTATGATGGATGTCAGCCAGTGCTACAGGTGTTAGCCAGTGCGTTGTCGGACAGTGCTGTAAATGCTTGTTAGTGCTGAGAAAGCTGGCTAGTGCTGTGAACAGAGGTAGAGAGAAAAGTGGTCAGACAGTAAAAGTCCTGCCACATGTCTCCTGTAATGTTTGTTCTATTTGTTGATCTCAAAGAGCTGACTCAATAATTAATCCCATCTAATGACCAAAGAACTTTGTTCGTTAGAGAGCCCAGACAATCGGCACAAAGTACTTGCCTACTTTCTGAAACTTCAGTTTGCACCCATGCCTGGGTGCCTTTTAAAGAAACCCCCGAAAAGCGTTTGACCCCCCAAAATAATTGGTGAGACATGTTTTTTATGCGTCAAACTCAAATCAAGACTGTGTTCATTTGTTTTGGCTTTAAGTACGTGTTAACCTGAACTAAATCTTTGTAACACAGAGAAAGGGGAGGGCTCGTACCCAACTGATTTTCTTGTTCTGGGTGTGGCTCAACTTTTTGTCTTTGTTTGTTGAATTAAAGACGCGGTCGCTGTATGTGAGATGTATGAATTGTTCGAAAGGTCTGGGTTTACAAATAATTCCTTTGTATTACTTTTTTTTACATTCTTTGCTGATTTCACTCAGAACCAAAAGACTAGGTATTGCAGAGTAGCGCTTCTCTGTTTCTCACCTCTGATGCAGTTAGATTTTAACCCCCCTCCCAACAGCCAATTTGTGTATTTCTGGAGTTTCGAACAATGTCATATACCTGTCGTAGAATATGTAACACCAGCATCATTACACACACATTGCCAATTGGACTTAACGTAGTTGCACGAGCAAAGATAGGAGGAGAAAAGCTTGAAATGGAAAAACATCATTAGAAAGAAAACAATTATTTGTAATATACAAGCGCAGTCCTTGCCATACGACTGTGGAATTGTTTTTTGAGTATTTTTTGTATAACTTTTTAAATTGTGCCCTCAGGCTGTTATTATGAGAGCAATAATTTTTTGATGATCCACTAATCTTTTGGGGAATTTTCCTAGTTTATATTGTTCCTCATCTCCTGCTTTTAACATTTTGAATATGAGGTAACTCTGAGAAAATGCTTAGTTTGCAGCCGTTTACTACGAGTCAAATCTGAGGGCAAGACTGAAGATGCTTGACCTCGATTTCTGGGTATAATTCCTCTTAACAAAGTATACTCTACTATAACATAACGGCCTGACATTATACTCTGACCAGGCCTGGATGACCGGTGGAGGCTGGGGAACTCCTGCTGGTAGTAACAGCAGATATCTTTATTCACAGCATGGTAATGTTGTAATAATTTTTCTCGGCCAAAGATCAGATCTGGTTTCTGAACGATGGACACTTCTGCTCAAAGCCCTTTGTACAATAACTGTGTAGATCATAGGAGAGGGGAGATTTAAGTCCATAAACATTGATTAAAACTTTTATTTATGTAATCTAGTATATTTACATTAATTTCTGACTCATGTCTGGTTATGTTGGTGTGACATTATTTTTGATGTCATGGTTCCCGGTTGTGTTGATGTGTTACGGTGATGTTGCTTTGATGTGTTGATGTTCTGGTGATGTTGGTGCTGTGCTGATGTTCTGGTCTTGCTCCGTTTTGTTGATTTCATTCTGATGCTGTGTAGTATTGTGTTATTATTATCCTGGGCCAAAAGTGGATGGGGAAAAAGAGCGAGTGCTGTGCTTGTCTGCGTGTCCGTCTGATCGTCTGTCAGTCAGACTTCTTTTCCAGGCCAGAACTCCTAAACCGTTCTCTATTTATCAACCAAATTTAATGTACGGCTACATCATATTGTGCAGATGTGACTTTCCCTACTTCCGTCTGTCCCTCTATCTGTCTGTCTGTCCCTCCACCTCGTTTTGTTTCCAGGCCGGTTATCAGCCATCCCGTGGCGAGGGACCGGAGTATTTCATACTTTTTTTGTTGCTATCTGAAAGGAGTTGTTTTGCATTTTTACGTGATTTTTTTATGTGAGTTTTTGTTACATTGTTGTGTCATTGTTACATATTTGTTTAGTAGTTATTGTATTGTCTTATTGTTGCATTTTTTGTCACTTTCTTGTAATATTTGTGTTGTTATTGTTAGGTCGCAATAATTGTTGCTTTCTTGCTGAAGAGTTATGGCATTGTGCGTCTGTTGCTTTTTTGCTACAATGTCATTGCGATATTATTGCGTTGTTCCTGCAGAGTTATTGCATTGTCTTAATATTGTTGTACTTTTAGTGTGGTTATAACATTTTTGTTGTTGAAGAGATGCAAGATTGTATTGATGTGGATCGTTTTAGACTACATTGCTGTTGTTTAGTTGTTGTAGTGGAGTCATAACATGTTAATGTTGCTTTAATGTTGTTGCATTATTTTTGCATTGTTTTGTGATGATGCTGTAGTGGAGGCGGAGCTCCGCGCTCTGGTGGACAGCACCTGGAGCCGGTTGATGGCGGAGCGACAGCGGGAGCTGGAGGAATCCTACAAGATGGAGGTCTCAAGCAAACCGGCCAATCGAGAGGGGCCAGTGAGCATCACTGACATCTGCCCTCTGTGGGAGGAGACGGCACTCAAGGGCTGGCAGCTTTTCATTGGTCAGTTCCTACCCTAACCAAGCTCTAATTGGCTTTTCCAAAGCCAACTCTCATTGCTTAGTCATAAGCTAACTTGGTCCTCATTGTGGCCAGTTATGCATCTCTCTTAAACCAGTTCTGAGGCAGCATTACTGAACAAGGGAAAGAAGGTTTTCATGATCATCTTCCGTCATTTTTCATGATTTAAAAAAATTATTAAGAATCCTTTTGTTCGTTGTAACACAACATTGTGAGTTCTTGCAAACATTACATTACAACATGCAAGAAATTGCTGGTACTCCAAAGCATTATATTCTCAGTTATATGGCACGAGGTCAAAGTTGCATCTTACATTCAAGATTGTAAAGAGCTGAACAGCCTCTCTAGTAACCTGACAAGCATTTCACTGTGGGTGGGAGGTGCCTTTCCTTGGACGATTCTCTGCTGCAGCATCATATATGACCATGCTGTTTCTGACTAAATCCTTAATTTTGGTCCATTCTGATCACAGAACCTTTTGTCCAGTCATATTTGAAATAATCATTTAAGTTAATCTAAATTAAAGCATCTGCTTCTGCCTTGGGGTCACTGTATTATTGCAGCAGTATAATAGAGGTTGTGGTTATGGAGGTGGTGTCTGTCGGTACCTTTTGAAACTTGGTGACCACAAGTTGCCACCAATGCTGCAATTCTTCACTGTGATTCTTGGGAATTTTTTTGCTCCCCTCACCATCCTCTTTCCTATCCTTGGGGGCAAAATGCTATCTGCTACCTGTCAGATTTTCAAGTGTTTCCATTCTTCTTAATTTTTTAAAATAATTGCCCTGACAGTGTAGTCATGTAGTCATTGCTAGATGAATGAAGGTCTAAGACCATCAGTCCCTTTTGAATTACCAGTTCTTTTGTTTTCATGAGAGTTCTGCATGATAAAGGGATTTAATGATTTATATAAACAAATTATTTTGGTGGTTGCTTCTACTAAAACATTAATAAACTTCAGTATTTCCCATGTTTGTACTTTGAATTTATATTTAAATGTAATATTTTGTAACTATTTTTTTGTGTATTTTGTGCATATTCAATCATCATTTACTGAAGAAATTTAGGTTATGCTCTGAGGCAGTAACTGTTGAGGCTCATTTTTGTGAATTCAAAACAAGGAGTAAAATATGTTGCAAGGTTTTTTTTAAGTGTTCACGGTTCACCTCTATTACTGAGGTCAACACTTGACCTTTTTCTCCCTCAGACTCTCAGAAGAAGAAGCTGATGAAGTCTCAGCAGAAGAAAGTATCTGCCCTCGGCAGCGTCATGCGCCCGACGCGCAGGAAATGGGGAAAATCCATCTGCACAGTTGAGGTAAGACTGTGGATTTACGAGATTTCATTGCATCACAGTGTTTTACTGCTGCGCAACACTTTACTGCAGCACAACACTTTACTGCAGCACAACGTTTTACTGCAGCACAAAACTTTACTGCAGCACAACGCTGTACTGCCGCACAACACTTTACTGCTGAACAGTGCTTTCTTGTTTCACGACACTTTACTGCAGCGCAACACTTTACTGCAGCACTAAACTTTACTGCAGCACATCGCTGTATTGCCGCACAACACTTTACTGCTGAACAGTGCTTTCTTGCTTCACGACACTTTACTGCAGCGCAGTACTTTTCTTTAGCATGTGTAAAGCAGCGTGACTGGTTACTGCAGAACAGAACGTTAATCCAGCAGCACAACCCTTCCCTGCAGAACTGTGCCTTACTGCAGCAGAAGGCTTTACTGCAGAATAGTGCTTTTCTGCAGCACAGCACAACTGCCGCCAGCCCTTTTCTTCAGTATGTGGAATTTTCTGTTAATGTTCTAGCCCCTGAATGTCAGCGGCATTCAGTATGTGGAATTTTCTGTTAATGTTCTAGCCCCTGAATGTCAGCGGCACATTGTGTGATCATTTTTACAAGTTTGCCACCATAAGGCAAAGACTTCTTCATGCTGCCATGCTGTAAAGCAATAGCAAGTGACTCATCCTCCATTGAATTTCTTCATGGTGGCTTTTTTCATGTCGATTCCTTTTTGTTGACATAAACTACTGGGCTGTCCAAGAATCTCTGCGGAATCTCTGCCCTAAGTTTTGGATTGTGGGTAATTCCCTCAAGCGAAGTCCTCTTGGTTGGCGGACTTGCGGACAGTCCACAAAAGGGCTGAGAATGTTCGAGAGAGTCCCCTTGATGTGATGATTTTTCTTTGAAACAGCCCTTTGTCCTAGAAGACTTGATGAGATCTGTGAGTCAGTGAGGGTAGGCAGTGCTATTGGGCCCCTGACTATCTTGAAGACACTGTTGTTTAAAGGGATATAACAGTTCCACAGTAAAGTGAGTGGTTGCAGTTGACGGTGCCAATTGAATACAAACTGCACTGCACCACTTTAACAGACTGCAATCCATCCTCAGCTTGCCTGCCTTCATTTGGTGGTAACACAAGAGCATATTTCAGAAATGACACCTTTTAAATCAAAACGGAAAAAGAGACATACAAAAACAATATTTCTTTTCCCTTTAATTCAGGAAACATGTTAATCAACTCGCATACTCACATTTCTGGTTGGTGGTTGACCATTGCCTTCAGGACGCCGCTGGCCTTTCGCGACAGACGGGCGATGGAAGTTTTTCGGGGTTATTAGCAGCGCGAGAATAGGCACACAGGTGCTGGGACCGGCGCGACCGCCCCCCTGGTGTCAATCCCACCAAGTGGGGGCGACTTGCCCTGGGGTCTGTTTAATTATTTTTTAAATTAATTTTGATTATTACAGCCGATTACACCTCAGTGAGCAATGTAATTGATATTTGTTAATTTTTCCCAGGGAACATTCTGTTGAACATACAGTTTGCTGTTGAAGGTTAAAGACTCTGTTATTGTTGTTTTTTTCCCCCTAAACGCGCCCACATCATTAGTTCCTCCGCGGAAAAGCTCCGCCATCTGGAAATGGAGGCGCGGCGGTATTATTCAGGCACGAGGGCATGAAATTGGTGTTTGTGCGACTGCCGTCTGCGCGCGCTGACGAACGCGGCTGGTAATTATAAGGAGGCTCAATCGGATGAAAACATTATTCATTTTGTGTTGTTCTTTATCATATCAACTCCTGACACCCTATCAGTAGCTTTGATAAATTGTTCTTCTGCGAAAATGCAGCGCCGCTGTATAAAACGTTTTTTTTTCTCCAAATTCGATTGTAAGATGATGTCCTACGTCAAAATGGGGAAAAAAAAGTCTCGACGTAATTTCCTCTTTGTTTCAAGTTTCTTTTTGAAGTGAGTTTGGGTTTTCGCTTCGTTTAACTTCTTCTGGTGCCTTAAGCGCCTCCTGGTAAAAACGACATTATTAGCACTTTTCAGGTACCGTGAATGTGCTTATATCATTATTGAATTCGGTCTTGAAATTTGTCACTCTAAGAAATATACAGAGGGGCTGTTATTCCCCACATGGCAGAACAATAAAATTTCTTTTTCCCTTCCTAGAGATCATGTTAATCACTGATTTCACCAAGTACGTAGTTTAAAATTGATTCATTTATTGTTTAAAGTTGGGTTGATAATTTGACAGAAGCTGCAGCAGCAAACTTAGTGGTGCGCAAAATCTTTAATAGTGTGGTATCTAAAATGCTTTTTGGCTGGCGATATTTTTTTCTGTTGAAGGCCAGCACTGATCATTATCGGAGACTAGGGATGGACCGGGTTTCACGGGATCAACTGTGTCTTGTTTCGCCGTTGCATTACTCAGTTTAGCCTTCCAAATGTCATCCATTTGATTTTTGAGAAGTTCCTGTTGTTAGGAGTATTATAACGGACTCAAAGTCATAACCATCATTATCCAACAAAAAGGCCTGATAACAGAAGAGGTGTAGCTTGACCGTAGTAACAAAAACGGAGACCGTAACCTGCTGAGCCACCCGCTGACAACGTTTGACTGGCTTTGATACTTTGAGCGTCCTCCTCTTCGTCTGTGCAGCCTGCTTTAGCGGCATCGCCTTTGACAGTTATCAAAGTTGCGTATTTTAATGAATAAACGTCCCGTTAGTGCGCTGGTGACGGGGCATCTGTTATGCGTCGGTCGTCTGCAGAGCGAGACAGATGCGTCGCGTCCCTCAGAACTTTCCCTGGAAAGTGCTTCAGCTCCGACCTTAAAGGGATTTAATCCAGAAACGACCGTAACATTTGCATAATCATATCTTTATCTCCGTATTAGGAAGATAATTAACATCACTAATGATCAAGTTAAGTTCATTACACATTCACCAACAGCGCACAATGAAGTTGACATTATGTTGCGTTATCAACAGAGGTAGTGCATTCTTGGGAAGCAATTAAAATGTAAATTAGCATGATGCTAATTGCAGAGGGGATGCTAAGTTGTATATGTAATGCAAAATGCCTATAGAACCAACGGAGTTGTTATTTAATGAAGGTAGTAATTGATACTGTATTTTACTCATGTTTTCCTTAATAAAGGATGGGGATTATGAGGTTGCAATATTTTGTTCAAATGGTTTTATTACTGACACATTCCTTTGCATATTTACATATGGTTTACAAATGCTATAGTTTCTGGATACGTAGCATACGCATCATTTCCCCCTTTTTTTGGAATTCATAACGATGTCTTTATTTAAGTGTTATAATTATGCCTGTAGTCGGTATTTTCGCAGAAGTTCTCGAAGCAGTGATGCAAGTGCTTTCCTGGGAGAAAACCGCAATTTAATAAAGAATTTAGTGTTAGTTTGCTGGCTGGATACCCAGGAAGGCCTCTCTGAAAACAATATTAAGGAGTTTATTTCTCCATAAAACACCAGAGAATGCCGGAGTGCTGCAGAGAGTGCTTGAGGAGCGCTCGCGCGCACGCACACACACAAACACACACACACATCCCTGTTCATAATCATCGCGAGCAGTAATCTCCATTAAGGTCCTCTACTGCGTGGGTTAAACTAATATCTGCATATGTGTTAAAAGAAAACACTTGTCATAATGTAGAACTGGAAAAGCCTCCCTGCTGCTCTCCTCTCCAGAGATGGTTGCACCACGAACTAAACCAGCACTGCCAATCTTTATGAAACCTTGATTATGGTTAATTTTATTTGTCTGTTTAATAAATACAAGATTTTGGTTGGTTCTATTGAAAGATTAATAAACCGCAATATTACTTGCATTGTGTAATTTTGAGTTTATTGCTTTAATGTTATTATTTATTCTTTTAGAGAGTTTTTAGTGCATTGCCAGTCGTGGGTGCCAATAATGCCGGTGCCCACTGTATATAAGCAAGTGTTAATACACACAAACATGTGCACGCTTCACTATCAAAATCACTTCCAGTGCAAGTGTTTTGTTATTTCGAACCCTTAGGGTCCACTTTTGAAGCACCTTAGTACAAGAGCACCTCATTGGGGGGGAAGGTGCTGTAGGGGTGCTGACTGACAGGGGCTCTTAAAGCGGTGTGATTTGGGGCTGGGCTGGGGGCGCCCCACTTTGTCCTTGTTTTCATAGGGCCCAAATTATTCTGCCCTTTCCTGAAGTGAGGAAATGGAAAAATTAGTCATGTGACTCACGCTCAACCGCACTGGTGTTTCAGCCACACAGGGAGGCGGTTTCACCTTGTAGTGGTCGGTTCTGTTGCTACGGATCCTTCACTTACTGCTTGCCCGTTACCCACAACCCCCCCGGCTCCAGAAGTGGAGGGAGGGAGACCTGTTTCCCGG
Source organism: Gymnothorax reevesii (assembly GCA_029721435.1). NCBI lineage: Eukaryota > Metazoa > Chordata > Actinopteri > Anguilliformes > Muraenidae > Gymnothorax > Gymnothorax reevesii. Next base: position 4,926,173 of record CM056591.1, read on the forward strand.
GTTACGGTTTACGGTGGTGCTGCGTGGTTAGCAGTTGCCTGGCACTGAGTGGGACTCCTGTGATGATTGGTTTAATGACCCGAGGCGGCCGGCCCCCTGCCCGGGTAACAGCCAGTCAGATTCATATCTCAGCAGGACACCCAGCACTGGCCTCGTGCCCAAAGCCACCTCGCGCCGCCGTGATATTACTGCTTAACTTAATTATCTCACTGTGAAAAAAACAATTGCGTTTGGAGACGCGCTTTATTGTAGGCTGTAGCCGGTAGGTTATCCGCCCTGACAAATGCGGCTCAGTCTACTGGAAAACTAAACAACACAAATAGGACTAAAACTGCCCTACACCACTGCAGAACAATACAGCCCAAACAAGTCTAAACAAATATGACCTGGTTATGTGGATGTGTTGATCAGCTAGAGAGAATCAGTGAAATCTCTTTGTTTCTCTAACAAAACAAAAAGACAAAGTGGAGAAGAATGTCCCTCTTGGTGCCGAGCAGAGAAATTCCTGACTGGAGGGCAGTCTTCCTGGGGTCACGTGACACTGGCTGCTTGGCCTTGTTAAAAAAAATGCAGGGCCTCTCCTGTCCTTGATGACTCAAACATACACTTTATTCTCCTGTCTGTCCTGTTGTAGGAATATCTGATGTGTCTGTTCTGTTTTAGGAGTATCTCATGAATATGGAAGCACAGCGGAAAGCTGGACAGGAGATGTTTGAAAGGCTCCTGAAGAACCATGTGGAGGTGAGCCCTGCGGAATGTAATGTCTTCTAAAGTCCGGCCCCAGTGCAGCCTCAATAAGATCAGAACAGCTGTTGAGCCCTTGTGCAAGGCCCTTAACCCCTCATTGCCCCAGGAAGGATTGGCCCCTGCTTGGTTTGGTCAACTGTGCAGCAGTTTGTGCATGTATTTGGACAGTAATACAGTTTTTAAGGGCTGTAATTCGCACTCAATTTTACCCACGTCGATGTTGCTGCCTGGGAGTAAAGCTCTCCTTGCTGTAAGGGGTTTACATCAAACAAAGTGGTGTTTCTCTTCAAATTGTAAAGTACAGCGCACTTAAAAACACCAGTGTTTGGTGCCTTTTCTCTTCACATCTACTGATGCTGACTGGAGGAAATAATTTAATGTTGCATGTTCAGTAATTGGGATGCATTATCGCACTCCTAAATATCTCTACTTCAGAGTACACGTGCTCTGTAGAAAATCATACTCTCACAGCATCCCTCTAATGGATCACATTGTTGGAAATTCAATTACTGATTCATTTAAGAATTAAAGTTCGAAATTTACGGACACCGGCATCTATATCGGCGCAAAGGGGTTAATTGGAATTGGCAAATAGGGGTTAAATATAGACGGGCTTTTTCGGTTAGTATGTTAACGCCTGTGCTCTCTGAACCCTGCCACCCCCCAGGTGCAGCGATGTGAGGCAGACCGGATGGCGGTACGCTGGCGGAGTGTGGAGGAGGAGCTCCTGAGAGAGAGGGGTTTGTTCGGGCCGGGTCCTGGGGTTCTGCTGAGACATGGCTGGGTCCAGGACGCTGCCGAGGGGCCCAGCCGCATGCGGCCGCGGATCCGCCGGGTCGCCCCCCTGCACCGACCCAAGAAGGTACCGTTAATCCCCAAAAACGTCTCCGCTGCGAGTCGAGAGCCGAGAAGGTTCTGTATGATCCAAAAAGCCTACGTGGCACCAACACAAGAACTGAACTGATTTTTCCCAAAAGGCAAATTCAAAAAGTGAAATTTTCAGTTACTCAGGGGAAAAATGGGTTTAACTGGGGATTCCCATGTAAAGTAGCAAGTGTTACACACTTGGCTGTGGTGATAAATGCTTTTTGGTGTAATTGCAGTTGGTGTTACTCAGGAGGGGAGTGAGTACCTTTCCCGTGTGTTGTGTAAGGATAAATTCTGAATCACACAGACAGGATATAAGTAATTAATATTAATTCCAGGGATATAATATATTGAGTATTTCTAATGAGTTAGCCCAAGATATAAAATTTATGAAACGAGAGTGACAATTTTCATTTATTCTCAGCCTTTTGCGAAAAATAAATGAAAATTACTACTCGAGTTTCATTAATTTGACATCTCGGACTCACAAATTTAAGATCCTATTTATCTTGTGAATTTTAGCATTGTATAATTTGGAAAAAAGAGCATTAGCTTCTATTTGGCGGTCTATTCAAGTCAATGGGATGAATAATTCGCTAACTAGCATGATATTAAATTGATAAATTTCAGTTGTCGGCAAAATGCATTTGTGTGCTAGCTAGCTATTCATCCCATTAACTTGAATAGATTGCCTAATAGAAGCTAATGCTATGGATGTTTAACGGTTGCCAGCAGGATTGGTAACGTTTCTGTTGGGAAGATATTGGTTGAAGTTTGACTATTAATGGAATCTGTCCAATCGCAACGCAAGGAAGCTGTATTATGCGAATATAATATCAAACATGTATGACATGGCCGTATTGCACCAATTTTTAATCATTTATGGGATAATTGCTATTACATATGACATTCAGTGTAATACAGGACGTTTCAAAAAGATGGACCCAATTTCAATGAAGTATATTTCTTTTTTTTCTTTTTTTTTTTTAAATTTGGCATCTCCAATCCCACCCGAATTTGGAATGCCCAATTAGGGAACTATGTACAAAGCTTGCTCGTATGCGACCCATGAAGTATATTTCTTGATAGCAACATGGGACAATTACACAAAATGTTATAAATGGTTTAGTGGGTTATCAAGTTTTATTAACCGGGTCCATCTTTCTGAAACACCCTGTATAAGGAGCCATTTTCAGGTGAGCAGTGATGAGCTACAGCGGGCTCTCGTGATTACAGTTCTGGTAAAAACCTGGACGTGATGGACCTCCAGAACAGACCGTCACTCTGGTGGGTTGAACGGTCGGTCTGCTGTTGATCTCTTGCACAGATTCAGGCCTGCAGTCCAGGTTTGTGTCGGAGGTGGAACTTCATTGAGGAGAACAGAGGTGTAGCCGAGAGCAGCGACGCAGATCCAGGTGAGGGCTGGGTGTGTGAGGGGTTTCTCTGAGTGCTGCTCCATGTAAATATGTACTTGCATCTGTTAGGAAGTGAATTTGTAAAGTATGTGGTCTTCTATGAATTTAGTTATATACTCCTTTCTGTATTTTAAATGAGGGGAAAAACTTACACATGTTCCTGTCGTTTGAAGTTAGGACCGATCTGTATTGGAGTTGGATCATGTCTCAACCTGTGCAGGTTGGACATGGGCTGGACTGTGTGCATTTGCGTGTGTGTGTGTGTGTTTGTGTGTGTGAGCAGCTGATCTGATGTGAGGCACAATGGGCTGGACTCTGAGAAAGCGTGTGTGTGTGTGTGTGTTTGTACAGAGCTGCTGATCCTGTGTGAGGCTGCGCAGGAGGTGCAGGAGAACGGGCCGGACTGTGATCAGCTGACGTTTTTCCCCTGCCTGAATGAGGCTGCGGTGCTGTGTGAGGACCTCAGTGATCAGTGCAGCGAGACGCAGATCATCCTGCAGCAACTGGCACACGGGGAGCAGGTCGGGCCTGTGGAGACACGCGCACACACACACACACAACAGCCTGAGACTCACTGGGTTCCAGGTCGTGAAGAGGAGTACGAGAGCAGTAGCACAGTCTCGGTGAAATAAGCTCCGTGCTTACAGTTTACCGCCAGACATGGGCCCCTCTAAATCGATATTAGTCTGTAACTTTAGCTCAGTGAAACTGCAAGCGTTTGTGTTTTATTCTTTAATAAAATGCAGCTTCAGGTTGAAAGTTTGATAATAAACAAAATGAACTCTCTGAACAGTGTTCGTGGATAAAAAATTAACACTCAACTTATCTGTAATTCAATTTATGAGGATCAGGACTGAGTGCAGCCAGACAATATCAGCCCACAACTAGAATCTCAGGAGGGATGGGGGAGTGTGTGTGCGCACGCTTGTGTGCTTATGTGTGTGTGTGTGTGTGTGTGTGTGTGTGTTTGTCGGCGTGTGTGGGTGTGAGTGTGTGAGAGTGTACGAATGTGAGTATGCGCGTATGTGTGTGTGTGTATTTGTGTGTGTGTGTGTGTGTGTGTGTGTGCATGTGTTTGTCTGCGTGTGTGGGTGTGAGTGTGTACGAATGTGAGTATGCGCATGTGTGTGTGTGTGTGTTCTTATACTTATGACCGAGTGAGGACTGAAAGATTTCTTTTTCTCACAGAGTGGGGACATTATTGGGACGTCAGGACATTCTCGCCTGTCCTCATAACTACTAAGGTCAATTTGTGACTTATTAGTTAAGGTTAGGGTTAAGGTTCGAATTAGGGATGGGTTAAGGTTAGGGTAAGGATTTGGGTTCGGCATGTGTTGCTAAAGACACACAAAGAATAAAAAGAAGTCAATGTAATATCCTAACAAGAGTAGAAGTACAAGGATGTGTGTGTAGGTGTGCATGTACACGTGTGCGTACTTGAGTGTGTGTGTGTGTGTGTGTGTGTGCGCGCACAAGTGTGCATGTTTGTGAGTGAGCTGAAGACCGTTAAAGAGGGGCTTCAGTGTCCGCAGGTCACAAAGACCTTTAAAAACCTGCCGTGCGGTGCGCCCCTCTCCTCCATTTGACAGAAGTATTAATAAAAACGGTAGGGGGTGACGTCAGCTGTCTTGTATTCATTTAGAGGTTCCTAGTCCTGCTGTGCTGCCTGTCAGATGAATAGACTGTTTCATGTTCATTAGTCCACAAACACAGTTCATGCTGTCTTGTGTGGCTCCCCGTGTCTCAGAGAATAATTAGACGTCTCAATCGCACGTCTTTTTATGACTATGAATGGCGGCTCGTAAGAATCGGCGTGATACGAGCGCTTGCGGAGGCTGCTTGTAATACCAGGTGCACTTTGTATGCCAAAGGATAGTACCGACAGTTTGTATTTGGACAGAAGCAATTTGTTTTCCTCCTTTCTCTCTGAGCATCAGCATTTTGGAATTGAAAAGAATGCATTTCAGGGTAAAAAAAATTAGAGTCTGTTTTATTTTGCAGATAATTATAATAATAATAATATATAATAATACATTTTATTTATATAGCACCTTTCAAGCAATAAAGCACAAAATGCTTCAATTTAATTCATATTTTTCACATCATGACAGAACGGTATTCTTATTTAAGTATCTCGCTGTCCGAATACTTTAGGACTGGACCGTTGGACGTGATAAACGGAGGCTGTTCCCCTTTGGGCCCTCCGTCCGTGAGTCGGCACCAAGCCTCTGTTACACTGATAATGTTAAATGATAATATTTAATTTCGCAGATAATGTTTAATAATAATATTTAATCATGCTGATAATGTTTAATGATAATATTTAATCCCACAGATAGTGTTTAATAATGATATTCAATTACGCCGATAATGTCGGCTTTTCTCCAAGTTTTTTGTTCCAAACTTCTCTTGCTTGTGGTAGTTTTATGTCCTTAATTTTATTGGTTACAAAGCATATTACAGTAGAATATCCTGTGAGTCATTTACTATCTTACAGTTTCATTGAATTTAAAAAAGGAAGATTCTTTGGGGAAAAAAAATCATCTTGGGCAAGAAAAAAATAATTGAACAAAGCAACAACCACAGTAATCAGCAGAGGAATGTGGTTATGTGCAAATCGCATTGAGCCAGGTGCGGTATTACGCGGTTGAGTTTCAGCGCTCAAGGAGGAATATAGATCTGCAGGTGATTATCTGAGCTCTCTGTGCAACTCCTCCCTGTAGTTTTCACTCACATACAATCTTTATTACATGTTAGATCCATTTGAATGCTTAAAAAACAATATTGCGGTTACTCATGCATATGGGAGCTATAATTGTATGTATGCTGTTGGAAATGCATTTAAATATGTAGGCAATAGAGAAAAAATATATTTACTGTGTTTTAAATATTTTGTGTAGTGGGCGCTCGTAGGCTGTGAAACTCAGAGAAAGTGTTTGGTTCGACAGCAGGTGTTTGTCGAACAGCCAGTTAACAGGCGTCCACTGCATGCAGCTTCTCAGAACCAACCAAACTTCCACAAAGATCTAACGTTTACATTCTTAAATGCTTATTAGCTGCCTAAAATACCTAAAATTAATTCTAAAAGAGTTTTTTTCACACAAAAATAACCATCATTGGTTCAGCTGATGATGCTTTATTTAATGTAGTTTTTGTTTTCTTGACAAACAATAAAAAGCCGCAAGGAAAAAGATCACCAGGTGGGGCTTTGTGTGTCCTGGCCGTAATCAATTAGCGTGTGGCGATTGTTGGTGTGTCATTGATTAATACTCGTAATAAAGACATGGTTTTCTGTGGCATGGGGACTGGCGCGGGGGAGAGGGGGGGTTATTTGATTTGTATTAATGGAGGTGTTTGGACGGGGGGGCGTAGGGGCCCCATATGGGTTTTGGGGCCCCTTGGGGTCAGATGTGTGGTGGGCGGGGAACTGGAAGGCCCAGGTGTAGGCGAGGAGCGTGAAATGAGGGATACGTGGTAAAATTAACGGCTTGTAATTAAGTTTTCCGCTGGTCGCGGTTATTTGGGAAAATGGCTGGGGTGACCAGCCGCCCCCTGCTTTCCTTTCATGATGTCATCACCGCGCCGCGTGATGTCAAACATCACATGCTGAGTAAAGTAACCGGTGGAGACGCGAGCTGTGTTCTTTTGTCGCGCCGCGAGAGTGTTGACTGAGACACCAGTATTAGGGCTGATCAGTAACGACGCTTGTCTCGCAACTGTTAAAAGACAACAAGCGACTCCAAATTACAGCCTCTGAATTCTTAATTAGATATCTTGGACCAAGGACATTGGCACTGTGCAGCAATTAGTTTGTGTATGTTTCAGTTTTTATTGAAAATAATCTGTGAAAAAAAAATTACATAAATTGATCTCAAAAAGTAAACTGCAGCAAGAAACAGAAATGAAAAATAAACGGTGGACTGAACATTTCATCGTTGACTCAAAAACACCCCTTCATAAACATATCTAAAAACGTATTTGATTTTCTTTCTTATTGAAATTTTACATTTTATTCCATATCATACATATGGACATTGAATTTCTTTATCGGTAAATGGATGTCTGCTATCTTGTTATTGAGTTTACGTTGTTGTGGGGAAACATCCGGAATGTAGCTATGTTTAATTAAAACAAATCTGAGAAGGTAATTCATCTCTTACCTGGACTGCTGTAATTTTACATGGGCTTTTTGGATCTGACCTTATAATCCTATATACCTCACCCGAGATCACTCAGCTTCCCTAATCAGTCACCTCTCATCGTCCCCTCTGACCGTGGTTTCTCCATCACGGTCCGCTGTCTGTGGAACAATCCACCCCACCATGTTACATCTGCCCCCTATACTGTGTCTTGCAAGCAAAGCCTTCCTCTATTCTTCGGCTTTTGAGTGCACTTATATTGCTGCGAGTAAATGAGCCTTTATGATGGTTGTTTTACTAGTTTTGACAATACTTGTCCATCTCAACTTGATCTCTCGTTGGGTTTATGCATGATTTTGTCCTTTGTTCTATCGGTTTTGTTGTCTTTTTGGCTTTTTGTTGTCTTTAGTTTGTTAAGCACTTTGATCTAGTCATCAACACCGGCTTGGGAAATAAATTAACCTCATTAAATGTCACCCTACTGACCTTATTTTTCATTAATATGTAGCAGACCACGGCATAGATGTCTGTACTCCTATCAGCGTATCATATTACATGCAGGTCATTCATGTGTTCTTAAGTTATCACTCGACTGAAGCCACTAGGTGAAGAGTCTGTTCACACTCTGGCACCAGAATAGCCTGTGTTCTGATTGATTTATTCAGTAGAACAGGAATCATTTCATCTCGAGGGCAGGGCAGTTTTGGTTTTCCACCCTCCCTTCACCTGAGACTCAGATGAAATGATAGTCTGGCCAATAAGAGGCTCTGATTATTTGCAATTAATTAATTGCCTGGGAAAGAGGAAAATCTGGGCTGGATATGGATGCCAAGGCCAGATATTGGCAAATGGTTCGACTTTAGCCAGTGTGGAGACCGATTGACTGTGTGGATAACATGAGGCAGTTAGATGGCATTTTAATGAGGAAAGCCACAAAGTGAAGGTCAAAAGTTCTCCTGCAGTAGTGTTTCTAATGCGAAAAACGCTGCTATTTCAGGTGAAAAATAAGCTGTGCGTGGTGATCGTCAGTGGGCATATGGTATCAGAGGGGGCGCTGTTATTCGGGAAGGAGCATTTCTACGTTTGTGAGGCGTTCACTCTGTCTCCGTCCGGGGACGTGTGCTGTCAACATCACCACCCAAACAGGTAATATACATCATCACACTCAATACGCTACATCATCACCAAACCAGATAATATACATCATCATTCTATGCAAAACATCACCACACCAACAGGTAATGTACGTCGCGCTTTGTACACATTACCACTTGAACGGGTAATATACGTTATTACGCTCCACACAAAACATCACTGCCTGATCAGGTAATATACATCATCACACTTTACAGACAACACCGACTGACAAGGCAGTGTACATCATCATGCTCCATACACGTCATCACCACCCGACTTGGTAACATACATCATCACACTATACAACATCAGCTTTCAACCAGGTAATGGAATCATTGTACATAATGCACTTTTTATATGAACAACCAAAACCCAACCTCATAATATAAATCACTGCACACCGTATTGCACTTTGTACAAAACATCCCCACCAAATCAGGCTCTGAACATCATGTTACTGCAAGACATTACGATATTTTGCTAAAGTGATGTGGTGTTATACTATTACATTTTATTTTAAATATTGCTGATTATATAATGCTAGTAGTTTTATTCATCTTATTAGTATTGCTCGTAATAGTGGGGAAAAAACTTATCTAATAATTTCAGAAGAAATGGATATGAGAGTTATGAAAGATGACATTAAATATTTCTCAGAACATTTTTATTACATTGCAGTGTTGAGTGTTGTCTGTTTGAGGTGGTGGAGATTTGGAGACTCTGGTAAAGCGTCTCTTACCAGTGAGATCATGGATGTTGAAATGGATGCTGATGATTTATTTATTTATTTTTTTGCTGTAGCGGTGTTCGGGATTCGTTCATCTGCAGTATGTTCAGTAAGGCCACTCCCTCCTCTCGGGCCACGCCCCCTCGTTGCAGACGCTACGGTTACGAGGAAGTGAAAGACGCCCATTTTGCTCGCTTCCTGTTGGAGGTGAGACTCCGTAACAAAAAGCAAACAAGTCCAAACACTTCCCTGGTGCTGCAGGCATCATCCTGCCAAACGGCGAACTGTCCCTTTCCACACCTACACCTGAATCTCTCCAAATCTGTGCCAGCATCTTCATAACGGGATTATTTATTGGGCCTGAGTGGAGAATGTTATTTACTTCTGGGAAAATGCATTTTCCCTCAATATTTTAATATTTCTGGCACATTTTCATCGGAAGTGTGTTGGCAGGCGGAGGCAAAATAAGCCTCAGCTCAGATAAATAAGTGCCCATCTCCCCCCCAACCACCCTTCCTCAAATATTAGGGGGGTGTTAGATGCACTGCAAAAAACTGGTGTAATGCATGCTTGTTCTGTGTGTGTGTCTGTGTGTGTCTGTGTGTGTTTTTTTTTTTTTTTTTCTTCTTTACAGGACAATGCCCTGGAAATCTTCATGAGGAATGGGCAGTCCGCATTCCTGGTCTTTCAGAACAAAGAGCATCTTTCTGCTCTCAAATGGTAAAGCCGCGGCATTAGGTTTAGCATTAGCATGTATCCTGCTCTCACAGGCAGCAAGGTGGCGACATACTTAAGACAAAGTTAAATTTTTTTCTGCTTGCTAAACGCAAAGAAGTTTTCTGCGGAAGTAATTGTCATTGACTCATCGCAGTCCCACTTTGAGCACTGACTGTGAGTGTAATCACTGTAACTGTGGCAAGGGTTCGTAGAAACAAATTCAGAACGGCTGCCTGCTCCTGCTTAGATTTTCCGACCCCTCAAGATGTCCACATTGATGTCATCTATGGTGATTTTGGCTCGTTAGAAAATCTTGGACATGCAAGAAGTACCGTTTAGGACTTCCACTTGAGAATGTATTTGTTAATTTTCTCTGTAGTCACTCATTTTTTTCTCACAACTTCGGCCTAAATTAGTCCGTAAGAAATATGCTGCCACCTTAAGTGTTTACATGCATCCTGCGTCACAGACATTACGACACTGTGGCCCTGCGGTCGGTATTGAAGTTTGTATTAGCGTTAGTCGCTATGTTGCCTTTAGTGTTGATGTTCATGAGCGTTAGCTGATGTCCTTTCGGTTTTTCTCTCCTCAGGCTGTCCTCTGTCGTGCCATCGCTTAAAGGGAGAGGAGCCTCGGATGCCTCAAGGTACGCCCTTCTCGCACCCTGTCCCAGTCTCCCCCTGCCGGTCACTCAGCAGAATGCAGCTGAGCCCAACAGGCTCAGCACTGGGTTACACCAGCTGTGCCTAAGTTTAAACTTAGCCCAGTCTGAACGTAACTTCTAACTTAGGTGGGAGTTTACGCGCTACTAACATTTTATGGGTTGCACCAGCTGATTTAGTTTCAACGTAGGCATAAGTTACAACTTAAATCTTACACCTAACCCTTAGTTGGTGTAAAGTTCTCCGTAGAATAACGGCTGGCATGGCGCATTGTAGTGACAGGTGGGATAATTTGGAGGATGAGGGGGAGCGGATTATACCCGCTGTATTGTGTCGGTCACGCACCCTCCGAGACACATCACACCCCTTGGACAACTATGATGACTTTGATTTATATTCTCGCCTTCGCTTCCCACGAGCGGAGATGCATAGAATTACTGACCTGCTGGCAGCGGACTTGCAGCACGACACGGAGAGAAACGGGGTTAATTACAGTGCAGTGATGAGGAATGCTCACCTCGGATGTGAACAGATAAAGTTAGTCCACTCTACCCCAACTTTTATAGCTCTGTTGGTGAAATACTTGGTATGCTTCTTGATGAACTGAGCCCAGTAGATTTAAAGAAATCTTCAATAAACTGTAGACTGTCGGACACAGAGACACTGCTTTTTGTTTATGTAGGCTGACAGCACCGTAATAGGCTACACGCCACATCAAGAGTTCTTTTCACTGATTGGCCGCAGAAATCGAAAATGATGTTTGCTGCGACAGTATTTTGTTTAGTTTGGACTTAACGCCAATGTAACTAAGACTAATCTTGCGTCTACGCGGTGCAACTAAACTCCAACACAACTTTAGTTTCAAATGAAGTAGTTTCAGAATAGCATTTAGTGTGGACTTCGCACTCTAACTTAAGAGAGAACTCACGCACAACTTGTGCAACAGGCCCAGGTCTGCACCATCTTTACTGTAATAGGGGAAATAATATCAGTGTCATACTTTTCTTTATGTGCTTGCGTTTAAACCGTTTAAGATATTTACATCAAACCTTGCACAGTTTTTCAACATTGTGTGTAGATGTGCCTTTCACTGTCTGTGAACATCATTGAGGGGGGCTGCGCTAGTATGGGGGGCGACATTTGGTTTTTGCCTTTAAAAACAATCTCCATTTACTCAGTTGTATTTTTGTGTGTGTATAAATGTGTATGTATTCATGCATGTATGTGTGTGTTGTCTACCTGTATATTTGTAAATCCATGCATACAATTTACAAATGTTTGTAAATGTGTATTTATGCATGTATGTGTGTGTTTACACTTTGCACGCGCCGCATTAGCACTCAGCCAAATCTCAGGCCTGCCAGTCGGCGTATCTCTGACAGTGTGAGCGGCAATTATGCTGATGCATCGCCTCCATAACCTGAAAATCTGCTCCCAATTAAAGAGCAGCCAGCTCGCCATCCGCACATCTTTCATAGCGGCAACAGGACCCGCTGAATTTAGTGTCTCCCCTCCGTAATTGTCTACCAGGGTGCGGTAATACTCCGCTCGAATATCGCGCTAATGTTCTCACGCAGACTCAATCTCGCGCCGCTCCGCTCCGCCGCGTTTTTAGAGGCCGTTAGCTGCAGACATTAAAGCCAGAATCTCCACAGAAAATCGTGTTTAAGCGAATCTACTGATCCCGCTCCGCTGTCACTGAAATCCAGCTTGATTTAATGCCCAATGCCCTGCCAGCTGTAGGCCGCAATCGCTGTTTTCTGCAGTTTTTTCGGTGATGCTGTGGAAATCCCATTATGAGGCATTTACAGATGCGTTGTAATTACCTGTAAATGGGTCTACCACGACAAATTGAGCACAGTGATGTTTATTCTTGTCTGGTTTTCTAGCAAAATGGCGTATGCGTGCGTCTGTTGTGTGTGCATGAATTTGCATTGATGCCTGAGAGTAATAATTCGTACAATAATAAAATGGTCTTTGCTTCTGTGTTGCATCATCTAAACACACTCCAGTGCATTAGAATATTATAAATTCAGTGACATAATTTTGTATTTTTGAAATAATGACCGGGTAGACTTTTGAAAGACACGCTTGCTGTACAGTATAAGTCACTAATTTAACCCTTTCCTATATAAATGTAACAGTCCATATAATTGCTGCTTTTCAGCTGCAGTTTATTCTTCAATGTTCCATAACTGTGTAAATATTGTGTGATTAACCTTTTTTTTTTTTTATATAATATTCATTTTATCGACTTACAATATTATATAGAACACAGCTTTGGTCATCTGAAATATTTTAACTATTTGAGCGGAAGATCATTGAAGTGCAAAATAGAAACCTTGCTGTGTAGAAAATTCTGTGGTTGAAATGGGAACACGGTTATTTGGGCCAGTTTGTTTCTCCGTGACCATTTCTCTGTGTGTCATCAGCACTTCCTCCCTGGAGGCTACATCGCACTGGGTTGCCTTACTCTCCACAGTCCCTGCGTTTCCCAGGCCACAGAGTTTGGGGTGCTGAGCCCGGGGAAGCGGTCTTTCCCAATTGGTCGACGGCTGCCCCCCCAGCCGTTAAGCCCCTCTCTCCTCTCATGGCTGTTTTCGAGACAGGCCTCACACAGGTCCTTCTCGCTCCGCAGGTAAAGGGGCGTGGACCGAGCGGCGATGTCTTTTTCCTCGTCGGCGATGGCATCGGCTTTAGCGTAGGGGTTGCGTTCGGCGTTGAGCTTGCGGACGTTCGGAAGTTTGCGGACCTCGTCGGGCAGCTCAGCGAGCAGGTTGTCGAAGAGCCAGAGCTCGCGGAGTTCGGTGAGCCCCTCGATGGCGGCCGGGAGAGTCTCGATGCGGTTCATCCCCAGGTTGAGCGAGCGCAGTCCCCAGAGAGAGCAGATTTCGACGGGAGCCTCGGGCCCCAGCCGGTTGTCGCACAGGTTGAGGTGGCGGAGGCCCTGCAGCTTCCCGATGGCCTCCGGAAGGCGCTCTATCCGGTTGCTGTGCAGGTCCAGGCAGCGCAGGTTGACGAAGACCGCAATGCTTTCCGGGAGCTTCTGCAGCAGGTTGCGGCTGAGGTCGAGCTCGTCCACGTCCGCGAGCTTCAGGAGGCATTTTGGGAACGAGTCAATCCCGCGCTTGCTCAAGTCAAGGCGCCGTTTGCCATCGGCGGTCAGTCTCACCGAGTTTTTTGCGATCTTCAGCGTGATCTTCACCTTTCCCGCCTTTTTCTTGCCCACACCCATGGTGCTGCGGAAACAAAACCTCAGTCAGCGTCGTCACCCTCATAAGGTCTATAACTGCTTCCAACAGAGATGCCAAGTCTCACGCATTCGGCGTAGGTCCTACGCATTTTTTAGGTTTATTCACCGTAGTCCGTAATTATTAATTGAATGCTTAATGAGATTCTCATGTGGAATTAAAATCTGTGTGCGCTGAAGTTTCCGTTTCACTTACGTAAAGGTGCACCTCATCACAGGTAACGTTATGTAACACAAGTAAGCGATTATGACTCCGGACTTCCCGTGTTTCTCTTTACTCAGGGATTGGAAATAACGCATGTGTTTCATGATCGTTTAAATTGTTTTAATGAAATAAGACCATTTAAAACGTTTTTATGCAATTCCATTGCTTTTAATCCCACAGTAAAGACAAGCCTGAGAATTCCAAAGTCATGATTGATTTCCGTGTCATTAGTGGGGAAATCCACCGTAATGCACGTGAAACTGGATGCACAATGACTTAAATTCCGCAAGTGAATTTCTTCAGTGCGCTTTGATTGAATAATTGCTGACTACGGCACAGAATCCTGAATGTCACTAAGAGGAGAAACTCGCGCCTAAGACGTAAGCCTTGGCATCTCTGTTCCAAACAGGGGGTGGGTTTCACTGATACTGATTCCGCTAAGTATACAAGAAGTCTTGTGCAAAGGATTTCCTCTTCAAGTTATAATTTCTTAAGGTGCTAAACTTCATCTGTCTAAGAATACTGTGACACCTGTAGCTTAGCTTGCTCTCCCTTTTAGCCAGTAGCTTAGCTTGCTCTCCCTTTTAGCCTGTAGCTTAGCCTGCTCTCCCTTTTAACCTGTAGCTTAACTTGCTCTCCCTTTTAGCCTGTAGCTTAGCTTGCTCATCCTTTTAGCCAGTAGCTTAGCTTGCTCACCCTTTTAGCCTGTAGCTTAGCCTGCTCTCCCTTTTAGCCTGTAGCTTAACTTGCTCTCCCTTTTTGCCTGTAGCTTAGCTTGCTCATCCTTTTAGCCAGTAGCTTAGCTTGCTCACCCTTTTAGCCTGTAGCTTAGCCTGCTCTCCCTTTTAGCCTGTAGGTTAACTTGCTCTCCCTTTTAGCCAGTAGCTTAGCTTGCTCATCCTTTTAGCCAGTAGCTTAGTTTGCTCTCCCTTTTAGCCGGTAGCTTAGTTTGCGCACCCTTTTAACCTGTAGCTTAGCCTGCTCTCCCTTTTAGCCTGTAGCTTAACTTGCTCTCCCTTTTAGCCAGTTGCTTAGCTTGCTCATCCTTTTAGCATGTAGCTTAGCCTGCTCTCCCTTTTAGCCTGTAGCTTAACTTGCTCTCCCTTTTAGCCTGTAGCTTAACTTGCTCTCCCTTTTAGCCAGTAGCTTAGCTTGCTCACCCTTTTAGCCTGTAGCTTAACTTGCTCTCCCTTTTAGCCTGTAGCTTAACTTGCTCTCCATTTTAGCCTGTTGCTTAGCCTGCTCTCCCTTTTAGCCTGTAGCTTAACTTGCTCTCCCTTTTAGCCTGTAGCTTAACTTGCTCTCCCTTTTAGCCAGTAGCTTAGCTTGCTCACCCTTTTAGCCTGTAGCTTAGCCTGCTCTCCCTTTTAGCCTGTAGCTTAACTTGCTCTCCCTTTTAGCCTGTAGCTTAACTTGCTCTCCATTTTAGCCTGTTGCTTTGTTTGCTCACCCTTTTAGCCTGTAGCTTTGTTTGCTCTCCCTTTTAGCCTGTAGCTTAACTTGCTCTCCCTTTTAGCCAGTAGCTTAGCTTGCTCACCCTTTTAGCCTGTAGCTTAGCCTGCTCTCCCTTTTAGCCTGTAGCTTAGCCTGCTCTCCCTTTTAGCCTGTAGCTTAACTTGCTCTCCCTTTTAGCCTGTAGCTTAACTTGCTCTCCCTTTTAGCCTGTAGCTTAACTTGCTCTCCATTTTAGCCTGTTGCTTTGTTTGCTCTCCCTTTTAGCCAGTAGCTTAGCTTGCTCACCCTTTTAGCCTGTAGCTTAGCCTGCTCACCCTTTTAGCCTGTAGCTTAACTTGTTCTCCCTTTTAGCCAGTAGCTTAGCTTGCTCTCCCTTTTAGCCAGTAGCTTAGCTTGCTCTCCCTTTTACCCAGTAGCTTAGCTTGCTTACCCTTTTAGCCTGTAGCTTAGCTTGCTCACCCTTTTAGCCTGTAGCTTAGCCTGCTCTCCCTTTTAGGTTGTAGCTTAACTTGCTCTCCCTTTTAGCCTGTAGCTTAACTTGCTCTCCCTTTTAGCCTGTAGCTTAACTTGCTCTCCCTTTTAGCCTGTTGCTTTGTTTGCCCACCCTTTTAGCCCATAGCTTTGTTTGCTCTCCCTTTTAGCCAGTAGCTTAGCTTGCTCACCCTTTTAGCCTGTAGCTTAGCCTGCTCTCCCTTTTAGCCTGTAGCTTAACTTGCTCTCCCTTTTAGCCTGTTGCTTTGTTTGCTCACCCTTTTAGCCTGTAGCTTGGCTCGTTCACCTTATAGCCTGTAACTTGAACATAATTAGGCTCTGTTGGTAATTCATGCTTATACTCAAAGTGAATTAATGGCAACAAAGGTAATTCTGCATAAACCCCAAGCCAAAGGGATCAACTTGGAGTTTTGGTCACACTGTTCAAACATGGAGTGATACTCTTGCACTCGTGAAGAGGGAAGCTGCGCCATAGAGGAAATGCAGGGTTTTGTGTCGCCAGTCCTGCTCACTCACCCCTCATTGCCTGGAGGGAAACTATTAAACTATCTTTGCACTAATTAACATTAACACACGGCAACAAAAAGCCATAAATGGGGAAAGAACACACAAACGGCTGTTTGACAGAGAACAGAAAAACAAACACGCATTTCAGCTGATTGATCTACGCCCGAATTCACCGCTCCGACTCGCAGCGAGCGCAGTTAGATCAGAGGTTTGATAGATGATGGTTTGGGGAAGCGATATGAGGGTTTTCCATTGAAACTCCCCCATTTTAAAGAGGCAGGCATTTTTATCAGGCCTTCGGGGCCTTTGGCTACTCATTAATCTTATTCAGGCATGTGAAAAGGCGCTAATGCAGTTTCTGCTGATTTGGATGATGTCGCCGTTTACGAAGCAACTCGCACATCCATGTGAATATGTTCTTGTTCATAAGCTTTTCAAGAAATAATCATGAACAGCTTTTTGCGAAAGTAATGATTCCAGTCAGATAATGTGGATCATTCATTTGCACTGAAATGTTTTTTTTTTTTTTTGCTGGTTATAAAGGGAAAATAATTCTGCAAAATTAATATAATTCTGTATTACTCAATAATTATTGTCCAATTTCCAGAATTTTCATTGTTTTAACAGAAACACTTAATGTCTTAAGGATTTAGAAATCAGTTCACCAGCTGTATTAAAATTAAAATTTTCTATTGCTTTCTTTATTTTTGTTTTTTCTTCATTAAATTTCTGATTGTATAATTACAACTTAGAATTTAAGTTTTTTTTTAAGTAATGTGAAGGTTCCATCTTAAATATTTGTTTTTCTGAAGGAGAAAGAAACAGTCAAATTATCTTTTTTTTAAATATAAAATGAATAACATATTTCAGTGACACATGGCCTGGCTCCTTCTTAACTAGTTAACCAAACATTTCTTTCTTTGTAGGAATAATTTATTTTGATAAATCTTACATTCTTCTTCCATTTTACCTTGTGAATAACAGCTTGAAACGCTGCCTTCGCTCAGTAAACTTTGAGTTTCTCCATATCAGTTAAAACAGAGGAATGATTTAACGTGAGTTTAACACTAATAATTAAAATGTTCATCCTACCAGCTCTTAGGGGTGTTCTCTCACATAGATGAGTGCGCGTAGTTTTCAGAAGACCAGCGGCAGTGAGCGCGCACCCCCTGCCATCTGAGTTTCTGTGATCTGCTGTCCTTCTCAATCCAGCCTTGGTTTCTACGCTCCTGAGAACAGCTAGTTTGTAAGCTGAGGTTCACATTCAGTAGTTTAAAATAGGCATTAAATACCTAATGCAAGTGGTGACCGGCTTATGTGTTCCTGTGGTGTACTTCTTCCAACTACTGCCTGGCAAGCTCAGTCTTGTTTAATGGTTACTAAGCAACAGAAAACTGCCGTGAGAGTGTGCTGTTGCCCTAAGTGTGGCCCTTTCTGGGAACCGAGGGCGTTTTCACTTTATCACACCGGGAGTACGGAGAGCGGCTAACAGGCTGGGTTGGGATTCAGTAGCATTCAGTGTACTCATGTATGCACATTCTCCATAGATGGGACTTTAGGAAGTATTGTGTCTTGCATATGTAATATTATTGTATTGCTATTGTATACTGTTAAAAAAATGATTTTTAACTGGAATTGCAGTCAATTGTTCTCGCTACATGACTGGCATAGATGCTAACAAACAGCACTGCATGTCAGCAAGACCGATGGCTGCAAATTTTTTTCCCCCCTCAAAAATAACAGCCATCCTAAGCATTTGTCGATGTATGTGCAGCCCTAGCAGTGGTCCACGAGTGAGTTCTTAATTTATGTTATTGATTGGATAATAAAACTGAACCCCTGATTTCTGTGGTTTTGGGGAAATTGCGGCCTCCGGTCCTGACGTTTGAGGCCTGGCACTGGAGATTGTCCATCACTGCAACAGTGGCAGGCTTTGGCACCTCTATATACTGAACTACAAATGCTCATGGTGTAGAGTGCCGTGCAGCACACTGCCTGGCATGTAGCTGCACTGTTATACCCCCTGATAAAACAGCCCAGTAACACGGTGGGACTTTCTGTGTTAGCGGTGTGAAGGAACTCCTGATATTAATGTGGTGTAACTCTTTTACTGATCCTTGCTTGTGTCCTGCTTTAACCTTGTCTGGTGTTCGATTACAATAATCTCTGATTTATTGAGCGTCGGAGAGTGAACGCACCCAAACACTAAACGAACGGCTGCATTAATTTGAATGGAGCAACTGGCTTCCTGTTCTCACGCTACCTAAAGTTCATTTTTCAGAGAGACCGCTAGCCATGAAAAGCTTTGCAGTATGAAATATAGACTTTCTTTCCCTCATTATGGAGTAGCTCCTTGCGTGTCTAGAACTCTCTGACACCTTAGTGTTAGGTTACTGTTTGGAGGAATGATCTTGTGTTTGTACACCTGATACCTGATTCTGTTCCAGGTCTGCTCACGCAAGGCGTTTTTATTTTAACACGTTGGTCCCGATTTCTGAGTATCCTTGTCCTCTGAAGAGCAGAATATGTCCAACTCTGTCTGCAGTCCCGCAGTTCTTAGTCTTTTCTTGTTCTCACTAAATTAATTTACAGATTGAGCAGATGAGCCTGATTAATTTTTCCTTCTCAGTTTTTTTTTGAACCCGTTTTATTTATAATTCATCCCTTAGTAGTTCTTTATTGCGCTAAGGTAAATCAGAGACTGGCTGCGCTCTGTCGACCATGAGGTTATTTATTTATTAATGAATTATATTTTAATTGCTAACCTTACCTTGAGTGTTAACTTATTAGCCATGATGGTGCTGAGAGAAAATTTGATTTCAATTTGCGTAATCACTTTCACTACAGCCTCCCAGTAGCCGCGTCTGTGGAGATCCGAAAATACGACTGCACTGCGTTTAATCCCTTTACGGCCACTCTGTTATCACAACTAAACGCCCGATCTCTAATGACCCGCCGAAGACGCAGTGGCTATCCGCCAGCCACGGAGAGGGGGTGGGGTGACCAGCGTTTGTACTTGGAGATCGGTCTTTATTTATGAGAAGTAGGTCAGACAGCGCTGCAGGCGAAGAGCCTGGGGTGGCGCTTGAGTTGCCTTGCGCGAGTTCCCGGAGCCTGCAGCGTGAGCGCGCCGCAGTCTAAATAAAGCCAGAGCGAGCTGAGAGGCATGCGCGCGTTTCAGCTGATTGATCGGAGTCTTTCTCGTGCGTCGCCGCCTCGCCGACGACAATCGCGCGGCTTTGATAGATGAGGAATCAGCGAACGGCACTTCCACGATCTGCCCCCTCCCCTCCACTCGCGCTGTTTAAAAAAGAGATTTCGTTGGAAGCACTGGAGGGCGTTTAGCGGCTCATTAATCAAATCCAAACACTAGAGGATGGGCACACTTTGACATACATTTGTCCTCTGGGATGGATTACACCCTATTGAGCTTCTTGGCAGTGATTCCGGTTCAAGTCGCTGTTTACTGTGAAAGTGCCAATCCAGTATTATCAGAAAAGTTAATCTTTTTTCCCAAGATCATAGTGACTCTAGAAGATATTGAATGATGCTGATTTTACGATATTTTTTCCTGTGAATATTATTTTATGATATTAGCATTTATACATTGCTTTGTTCTGTGAAATGAGAGCATAATGACTCTAATTGAAATTAAGAAGGTTTTTTGTGTTGTCTTTGTTTACATTCCAGTGAATTGGCCCAGAAACGTTGTATTGACTCAGTACTGTAGCATGCAAATTTGGTGATATTTCAAGTTTTCTTGCTTGGCTATAATTTTGTAAATTATGATTAGAGGGAATTTTCATTATATGAACCAATAAACCAACCATTAAAGTTGTACTAAAAACACAAACTGCAGAAGTCACTCTGAGCCAAACTTGAGCGAAAATGTATAATTTTCTATTGTGCAGGAAAACAACAGGTGGCGATAAGGCAGTGCTACAGAAGTGGCAGGTAAAACCCCACATATTAACCATTTTGTGCCCGCATACGGAAATGTCCATATTATGCTACTTAACTCCTCTGCCGTAATACAGATTTTTCTGTGTATTTTGATTGCCTTGGGGTCCTCAATCTTATCTAGAGAGGGTCAGTGTGGGCCTTTCATTCCAACTCAGCAGTTGCTCACCAGATTCTACTGATCAAGGTCCTCAGCAAACATTAAAATTCATACCGATTAATTGTCTTTGAATTTTTGCTCCCGTTATATAAAATTTGCTATATTCTGCTATATATGAATGCATCCAACCTTTGCTAAAAATGTATAATAAGCAACATTAAATTTTACTATTTCATACCATGAAATGCTATGGTTAACCCAGACTTTAACAAGAACTTTGAGCATATCTGAGTTGGATATGAGTGATCTTAATTAACTTGGGCAGAGCAGTCATGTTTGGCTTTGTAAAAGCAGGGTGTCAAAGGGTAAGGTATAAAATATGTGACCCTTGGATGTTCATTTATGATCCTACATACTTCAGTATAAATCCTCAGTAGCTTGAACTCCTTGGATCTACTGTGGCTTACATTTTCGGCCAGTCATGAAGGTGTCTACTACAACTAAATATGACCATAAAATTAGATGTTTGGTGTTAAAAAAAAAAAAAAACAACTGAAAGTTGATGTATGCTGGGCTCATTTGATCACTTGAGCTACATACAGTTATAGTTGATGGCTAATTGCATATATCCTTGGAAGAAACAACTTAAAACATTGTTTACTGTACATTGTTTACTCCTTTCATGTCTTTCACCATGGGGGCATGTCACCTAATAAAATATAGGGATAAATATAAGAAATGTGCCTTAGTCCAAAATACCATGGAACTTACCACATATGCTTAAGTAGTGTTGAAGTGCACTTAGTGAGTGACCCTCGGCTGCGGACTGTTCCATTCTCCACAGAGGGGTGGGATGAGTAACTTTGAGTACCTCATGCACCTGAACACCGTGGCCGGACGCACCTACAACGACCTGATGCAGTATCCCATCTTCCCCTGGGTCCTGGCTGACTTCGACTCGGAGGTGTGGTGGAGCCTTCGCTGATTTTTACATCCCAAAACACTCTGAGTCTCAATGTGGGTCACCTGGTGTCTAGTGTGAACCGTCACCTGTAGACTGAGCTGAAAGCTGCCATTTCAAATGTCTAGAAAAGGGTTTTCAGTTTTGTAAGACTGAACGTGTGTGTGTGTGATTTCTATAAGATAAACTATCTGGCCTGTTGGGGGAGTTGCTGTGCAATTTCTTCAGCTGTTTTGTGTGTGTGTGTGTGTGTGTGTGTGTCTGTGTGTATGTGTGTGTGTGTTATCACTCTCGCCACAGACTCTAGATCTCACGAATCCTGCGACGTTCCGCGACCTCTCCAAACCCATGGGCGCCCAGACGGACAAACGGAAGGAGAAATTTATCGAGAGATACAATGAAGTGGAGAACAATGATGGTGAGACGATGGACTATTTACACACACTGCTGCTCCATTGGCCTGAGAGAGAATCTGAGCGAAGCCTGTTATATTTCTGGTTATAATTATAAATATAATAATCATGTAAAGACCTTTCCGTTCTCACAGTCTGTATACTGAAGCTGTGGTGACTGACGCGGTGTTTTGAGATTTGTCATCCTGTTTGTTTTCATTTGACAATAAATTGGTGTACCTGGCTCTTATAGTCAGCAGTTTGACATCTATAGCTGTTGACCGAGGTCTTCTCTTTTGCGGTCGGAGTGAAGACCTTGATCTCCTGATTAGTTGTCTCTGGGTTTAGGGTCGTCCATTTGGTAGCTTACAGTGTCTGCAAGTTTAACTGTCAGAATTTGTGGACACTCGATCCAGTCTGTTACTTGCACTATCAGATCATCGCTGAAAAGTTCCAAACTCCAGCAGGATGTGCTGCCCTCCAGGACTGCAGTTTGGCACCACACTGCTCAGACATTATTAAATAACTGTTTATAGGCTTGTTGGTCTATCATTTGGATAGATTTTTGCTTTATTGTGTGAGCCAGGTTGTGCATAATCTTGTTTTAGGTTCCTGAGAATCTGAATAATGGACAGACTGGGACCTCTTTCATTACTGACCTGCAAGACTTGTACAACAGTGATATTCCAACCGTTTTGAAATACATTCTGTTTGGGAATTTTGTTATAGATCTATATACTCTTACTTTGTCTGTCTAAATGTGCCCTTTTTTAGAAATGAACTTGAGCTTATACAGTAATTACATACTCTGTATTCATGTTTTAATATTAAGTATAAGGAGAAACGTGCGTATAGTCTTATGCATATCTCTGGGGTGCAACTAAATAATGCACGTGAAAATCAATCAGTCTTATAGGATTGGTCACACTGTCTCTGCCCTCACAGTTCATTACTCTGCTCTATGGGCTGTACTCAAAAATATCTTTAGTACGCAGTGTCCTCCGTAAGCCTTAAATGGCCCTTAGGAAAGAAATTGTCCCTCTTTTTCTGGAAATAAAAATGATTTGACTAAAGTCCCTCCCGGTGCATTGTGGTCCTGCTGCAGGTGACCTCTCTGCGCAGTGTCATTACTGCACACACTATTCCTCTGCCATCATCGTGGCCTCCCTGCTCGTGAGGATGGAGCCATTCTCCCAAACCTTCCTCTCCCTACAGGTGAGCTCTCCCAAACCTTCCTCTCCCTACAGGTGAGCTCTCCCAAACCTTCCTCTCCCTACAGGTGAGCTCTCCCAAACCTTCCTCTCCCTACAGGTGAGCTCTCCCACACCTCACTCTCTCTACAGGTGAGCTCTCCCACACCTCACTCTCCCTACTGGTGAGCTCTCCCACACCTTACTCTCTCTACTGGTGAGCTCTCCCACACCTCACTCTCTCTACAGGTGAGCTCTCCCACACCTCACTCTCTACAGGTGAGCTCTCCCACACCTCACTCTCCCTACAGGTGAGCTCTCTCACACCTCACTCTCTCTACAGGTGAGCTCTCTCACACCTCACTCTCTCTACAGGTGAGCTCTCCCACACCTCACTCTCCCTACAGGTGAGCTCTCCCACACCTCACTCTCCCTGCAGGTGAGCTCTCCCACACCTCACTCTCTCGACAGGTGTGCTCTCCCACACCTCACTCTCCCCACAGGTGAGCTCTCCCACACCTCACTCTCCCAACAGGTGAGCTCTCCCACACCTCACCCCCCAACAGGTGAGCTCTCTCAAGCCTTCCTCTCCCTACAGGTGAGCTCTTCCTAACCTCACTCTCCCTACAGGTGAGCTCTCCCACACCTCACTCTTTTAGCAGGTGACTTCTGTTAGTTGATAGTTCAGTTAGTTTACAGGTGCAAACAGACTCTTCAGGTGAATCTGAGTGACGAGAGCTGTGCCTGTGGTCCTCTGGTAATTAGGAGGGGTTTTTAGCAGGTGAGTTTGGCTCTAGGGCACTGCGGACGGGTCTGAATTGGAGCCAACTGTTAGGTCATGAATCTCTGGTTCTTTAAAATTCTCACAATTGATTGATTCTTCCAGCCGAACAGCTGGCCAGTCATAGTGGCTCTATTGAGGAGTTTTCGAAGCCTCCCTCATCCATTGGTGTGTCAGAAATTCAATGGATATGACGTCATAAGAACACTGAAATACTTAGTGAGAGAAAGAGTTTATTGAGGTGATCAAGTGCTTGTTATTTACCCCAGGACCTAGTGTGAGAGGCCTTGTGTTACGGGGGGCCAGGGAATCTGAGAGCATCACTGACTCATAACTCCGGCAGTTTCCGCACTGATCTCAGAAATTAAATGGCTGCCATATTGTTGTGGCTTCCTCTGATTCTTCTGGAACTTCTCTCTGTTGGAGAAAGGAAAACACAATTTCAATATATATGCAAATAAATGAATTAGTGTCAAATGCGTGCAAAAATCAGGTTTTGTCCTTTAAAACCGCTGCATTTGTACACTGCGATCCAATTGATTAAAATAAAATGTCATGCATATTTAATAGTTGGCATAAAACAATAAAGGTGTTGGTTGCCTCTGCATGTGTTTTGCTACGGCAGAGCAACGTTCTTCTGTGCTGTAATATCTGTAACTTGATTTGCGCATCTAACAGAATTTACCATGTATATATTATTTTCATTCAATATAGGTAATCTTTTTACTGCAAATTACACCATTCTCCCGAGCTTTCTATCAGGTCTTATAAAAATCCACAAAAAAATATGAAAAGCCTCAGTCAGCCTCGGGTGAATGTGCCGACTGTAATTTAACGTGCGAGATGTTTAATGCGCCTCGCGGTTGTGTGTCTCACCGTAAATTACTAGCATCACTGTTTGGAGGAGAGCTATCAGTCGTGCATTTCTCTTCTCGGGGACGGAGTGAATTGTCTTTCTGAACATCCATAAGGGGAGATTTTCATTATTGTTATTGCTTTATTACGTTGTGTTGTCTCATTCATAATATTTCTCTTTGTTTTCACCTCTCTCTCTCTCTCTCTCTCTCTCTCTCTCCCTTTCTCTCTCTGTGTGTAAATGATGGATTTGGGGACATAGTTCCTCGAGCGGGAATGTGTGATCTCACCGCAAAGGGCCAGTGTGTGCGGCACTTTGCGTTTTAGCCGTCCTCTGCGTAGCCCTGTAATTGGATTCAATCAATATTTTCCCCTTACAATTAAATGCTAGCAAATGTTTGTTTGCATTGTGTTGAATTTGGCTTGTACTTAACTGGAGAAATTGAGTTTCCAAAGTGAATGTTGTTAAGAAGGTACATTCTGATTGGTGGGCTTGTCGGCAGGGCGGGTCGTTTGACGTGGCTGACAGGATGTTCTACTCGGTGAAGAAAGAGTGGGAATCTGCGTCCCGGGACAACATGAGTGACGTACGAGAGCTGATCCCCGAATTTTACTACCTGCCGGACTTCCTGGTCAACTCCAACAATATTGACCTGGGTAGGGCCATGGACACGCCGGAGTGCACGCAGACACACACACACGAAGACACACACACACACACACACACACACACATCCTTGCACTTGTATTCTTGTGAGACATTACATTGATTTCCATTCATTTATTGTGTCTCTACAGCCTTTCCCGAATCTTAACAATAAGTAGTGCATGCCTGAACCAAACCCTTAACCTAACCTTAACCTATCCCTCCTAACCTATCCATTCTAACCTTACCTATAACTCTGACTAATAAGTCACAATTTGCCTTTGTTGTTGTCAGGACACATGAAAATGTCCTCACTTCCCAAAAATGTCCTCAATCTGTAGGAAAAAATGTTTTTTTTTTGCCTCATTTTGTTGCTACAGCAAGAACACACACACACACACACACACACACACACACACCCGCGCGCACATATACAGTGCCATCCACTGATTTTGTCAGCCTTATTAAATTTGAACAACAGTGGTTGTGAATTAATGCCTGCGTTGTTTTTCCTCTTGATGTAAAATTCTAAACTTTAACAGCTAGAATTGCTGCCTTGTGGTTGTACGCCTCCGCCGATCAGTCAATCTGCAGTTTACATACGTCTCTTTCCAGACTCATATAATATATGTTGTGAAGACTTTTAAGGAATTTAAGAAAAGAGTTTTTTTTGGCAAAAAGGAAGTATTATTATATATATATTACTATATAATATATATTACTATTATATATATATATATATATATATATATATATATATTACTATATATATATATATATATATATATATATATATATATATATATATATTACTATATATATATAAATCCAGTGGGGGAAAAAATGCTTTTGTCACTCGGAGCACAGAGGACTAAGAGAGAGCTTTATCACATGGTGCAATAACAGTCACCTGAAGCTCAATTTGAGCAAAGCCAATGAGACCAGTAGAACAGGAAGCCCTCTGTCCTCTGTGTCATTCAGGAAGAGGAAGTGAAGAGGCTGGACTCATATTGGTACCTTGAGTTGCAAATGAATAACTAATTTGAGGAAAGGCAAACCTTAGAGATTGTGTGCATGAGACTGAGAGATAGGGATGGACTAACGGACGGATTTACTCTGGCTTAACCCCAATTATCCTGAGCCAATTCTTGCCTTGCCGATATGGACCTCCAGTTATCGCCGGGAATGGCGCGGCTGGCATTCAAACACCCAACCACAGGGCTTCGACACGTCTGTCTTAGCCGTGAGATACCCGGAGGTCCCATGTTTTCCTTCGTCGTAACTCAGTCATCCGTCGCCATGGTTACATTGGCCTGTGTTTCACCCCGTACTTACACCTCGGGGAAACGTAGAGTGGTGGGTGATCATAGAAGTTTTCCTCATCACTTTGGTGAACTTAAAAAACGTAAAAAATGAATGCACTTCATTTAGGTTTTTATTAGCAAATTTTCCCAGAGTGCAAATGACTGTGGAACACATTTTTCAGAAGGATATCTAACAAGGGGAATCATTTCTTTCTTTCCGTTGTTTCCATATTACTTAGAGTAAGATTTTTTTAAATTTATAAAATAAAAGATTGGGAGGATTAACAGCAAACACATTTGTTCATAGACTTTTTCATTAATATTTACTGAGGGTGCCAATATCAGTGGAGAGTGCTGTGTACTCATAAGCACACGCCCTTCTACTGTATATGCACACACTTGTCTACACACACGCACGTGTACATACACACACACACACGTACACACACACACACACACACACACACACACACACACACACACACAGGTTTCTCTGTGTGAAACTGCTTGAAAACAGGGACCAGAACGAAAAATGTCTCCAGGTAACACACTCGGGGTCTTCGCTCCTGCTGCATCATAATGCCCTGATTGTGTTCATGCAGGTTGCCTGCAAAATGGCACCCCACTCGGAGATGTGGTCCTGCCCCCCTGGGCGAAGGGTGACCCCCATGAATTTATCCGGATGCATCGGGAGGTGAGTGACTGTGACTGTCTGTTATTCAGTAACATCATGGGTCTGTCGTGAAATCAGGAGATCTGTTACTTTGTTTTCTTATTTCATATCTTCTTATTGGTCAGCGCCATTGATGGGCATCTCAAGTATAAATATGTCCCAATCAGAAGGCAGGAATGAAAACCAGAGCTGCTGCTGGCCTGTAAGCCGTGATTAGAGTTTGCCTTCGGTACCCATCCCCAATCCGGGAATCTAAACCCAGATCACAGTCAACATCTGGTGTTGTTTCCGATACGGCATAATGGATATCCTTGGCTACAATCCTCCCCAAACTGTGACCAAACTGTGTGTGTGTGGTGGCAGGATAGTTGGATTTGAAAACCGCAGCCCTTGCCTGACAGCGAGGGGCAGTGTATTTTATTTGGTCAGAGCTGGTCTACCGTCTCTCTCCTCTTTGCTCATGCGCTGAGAGGGACTTCATCAGTTCTTCAAAGCATTTTTTTACTGCTAGCTGGTGAGTGTTCGTCGAATAGAAGGGAGCCGGTAATGAACGCAATAAACGCAATAGTGGTTTTATTCACTGAAGTTTTCCAATCAGATACGACAAAACAAAGTGATCAAATGAGTCTCATTGCTTTGTGAAATTTGTAAGGCGTCGTGTCACAGAGCAAGAGCCAGGAGGAATGATTTTGGCCTCTGCGCGTTTGGGGTTTTATAAACCCTCATTGTCCCGCCATAATCCCAAAGTTCACATTTATGGTCCTGGCTCCGTTTGTGCATGAGTCCCTCTGTGGAATCGCTGAGAAGTTTTGAGTTTGCGTGTTGGGAGAGTTGGACGGAGTTCCATCTCTCCCCCTCCGCTTTATATTTCGGAGATAATAAGAGCTGTTTCTGCTCATCATTAGCAGGCCATTACTCGGTTTAGCGCCACGGATAACGGGGCCAATTCAGTACGAAGCACAATATCCGCCGTCTGCGCTAACTTCATTACCGCAACTTGCCGCTTATTGGAATGAATGCCTCCTCTCTGCCGCGCGGTTCAGCCCAGAGGTCCGTACATCACGGCCCTTTCCTTCGCTCAGACTCTCGGCAGCGATCTCCTCGGCGCAGTCTGTGAGAGCAGCGGCCAGGGCGGCCATTTTGCCCGTCTGCATTGTTTTGTTTCATATGCAGATGGGAGTCTTTCACGAGGGCTCTTGTACTGGAGTTTGGCCGATGTGTGGCCCGTTTGTCGGGCCGTTAATGACGTTTTGTGCGTTTCTCACTGGGTCTTCAGTGAACAGATGTGTGAACGCTTATAATGGGAGGCCTGTCGTTAGCGTGTCCTGCCAGCTGTGTGTGTTATGGGGGTAAACCTCGCCAGAGCGTTCCAGAGCTACGGCTTGACTCCCAACAAACCAAAAGTTCATTCGCTATTGAAATAAACCATAAAATGAACTGCATCTGCCTGGAGTTCTCATGCTTTTTTTGTTTATTTATTGGAATATCTATTTACTGATTGATTTTTTTTTTTTTGCAAAAACCTGAATCTGGATTGTCCAATCAGTGAACTTCATGTGAGCATGCTTATGCTGCCGTCTTGGGAGAGGACGGGCAGTTTGCAGTTCTCTGAAACATTATTCTTCTTCTTGTCTTATGTTGTCTTATTTGGTCATTCCTGTTGTGTGTATACTCTGTCATTTATGTGAACTGGTGGGCTGTCTTGGCCCGGTCTTCCTCGAAAAAGAGATTTTGAGTCTCAAGGGATCTTCCTGGTTTAATAAAGGCTAAATAAAAACATTAAATAAATGATGCGCCAGTCAGCCACCGCATCTTTTTTTCCTGGAGTTCCAGTGGTTGCATGCACAGGCTGACGGCGGAGAAAACCCGAACATGTCCTTGCTAAGACTGCACTAGTGAGAGCCCGGATGGCCTGTATATGGTGCTTGAGCGATGGATGAACTGTTCCAACTCAAGTAGACTGTATCCCTCCCATATCCCTGTGCGGCGCAAAGCCAAATATGTACAGCCCTCACAGGGCTGATTAACAGTGATCACAGATGACTCATGAACCGCAAGTGAGCCCACCCTGCTGCCCTCGCTGGTGACCTGTGATGCAGTAAAAGATACAACTACAGGCTGTTTTTCTGCCGACACTTACTACACTGGGTTTCATTTGATTTCACAGAGCCGGACTCATTCCTGTCTGACATTTTCAAAGCAGAGGTGTGGTTTTGCACTTAATTGCACTTGATTAATTGGGAAAATGCAGATTTTTAGGTCTAGGTCGTGATTGCGTGCATCAAGTATACAGAGAATTTCTGCTCATTCCAGACAATGATAATATGATAAAATAAAATACTTGTGGCCCTGAGACAGCAAAATGCCTTAAGATCAGTGTTTATTTGAACTCTGCTTACTGACATTGCTAATCTTTTTAATGAACCAGCGTGTGATTTGATAACTGGCTCATCTTGGGTAAATGACAATGTCAATGTTTAATGTGAATCTGCCGGGTTGTGAATGTGTCATGCAGTTTAGTCTATAGGGGAAGGAGAGCAGCATTATTTCATCGCTACTGTTAGCCAACTTAATGAAAATGGTAATGGGAAAAATTCCAGCCACTCAGCTCTGATTGGTGGCATCTAATTTTAAGCAAACATCTCTCGGCTTCGGTTCAAAACGGCTTGAGTGCTTTGAAAAAAAAAACATCTACTTGGCTCTCGTCTTGATTGTATCAAACGTCCGGCTATGAGCTTGGCCAAAGTCGGTGGGGGTTGGAGAAATCTTGTAACTCGCAGTGGATTCCAGGGAGTATCGTTTTAAAATTTCATGATCATCATTGAAGTTTTTTTGCTACATTGGCAGGGCGACACGGCGGCACGGTGGTGAGCACTGCTGCCTCACGGAAAGAAGGTCACGGGCTTGAATCCGGCCTGGGGCCTTTCTGTGTGGCGTTTGCATGTTCTCCCCTTGTCTGCGTGCGTTTCCTCCTAAGACTCTTGTTTCCTTCTCACAGTCCAAAAACATTAATGTCAGTCTAATTAGAGATGCCAAATTGCTGATAGAAATGAGTATTTGAGTGAATAGTTAGTTATTTGAGTGCAATATTTGATGTGATATAGCCGTAAAATGACGCTCACAGATTGCTGTTGAGCAATAAATAACTAAATGCATAAATTGCAGGGGCACCTAATCGTGTCATGAAGGGCTGAGAGAATCTCAACCAATCACTGCATCTGCCCACTTCACTGATTATTGCACCTCCAGTCAGAGAGAAGGGAGCAAATGAAAGCACCACGTTGTGTGATATTTCTGGTTTCTCAGTCAGTCAAGAGGATATGGAGTCATTACATTTTTGAAGCACTTTCTCACCAACCAGGAAACTGACATCACCAACGTGCATCACCAATATGTGAGTTGCATGGCAGCCATTTTGTGCCAGATTGCTCACCGCGCCTCGACTGAGGTGGAGAGGGAGAGAACTATTTTTCAAGCAATTAATTAGGTTGAAAGAGTCCAGTTGGGAGTTTAGTCAGAACACTGGGGACTGTCCCGCTCTTCTTCTGATGAGCGTCTGGGGATCTTTAATGACCACAGTGAGTCAGGACCTTGTTTAAGAGGGACTCTGCTTCAGGAACTGTGGTCAGCAGCCTCTCGAGAGCCGGAAATAACTGGCTTTGCGCTGCTCAGAGACATGAGAGGGATACAGTTGCAGTCAGTTTGGGTCAGCGCAATTTGTTGCTCAAGCACCTCCTACTGGCCATGTGATCACTTACCAGTCACATTCAAAGCGAGCACATGTTCAGGTGTTCCCCCAGGCTCATTCAGTGAACACCAGGCGTGAAGCTGTGATTGAAAGGAAGCAGTGGCTCACAGACACGAGTCATGGTAGAGAACCGTGAAGTGTCTGCATCAGGGCTCCCCAAATCGTCGTCCTTCCGGGCCGAGAACTGCTGGTTTTTCATCCAGCCTTCACCTGGGAGTCTGGTGTGATGACAGTCTGACCAATCAGTCGCAGTAACTGCTCACTTAGTTCCCTGGGAGAAGAGAGATCAGGGCAAGATTTGGATTCAAGGGCAGCATCTGGGCAGCCCTGGTCTACATTCCTCTGGGATGCCAGACTCTCGCCAGCATGCTTGTACATAGTGCGCTGATTGGACATTTTAGATTCAGGGGGGGATTTATGCCACATTTGTAGAAGAAAGAAATGGAATGAGTGAAGTAGCTTAGCAGTATTTCTTTCATGAAATATCTGTCATTCCAGGCCCTAGAGAGCGACTACGTCAGCTCACAGCTTCACCTGTGGATCGACCTGATCTTCGGCTACAGGCAGCGAGGTCAGGCGGCGGTGGACGCGGTGAACACCTTCCATCCGTACTTCTACGCCGAGACGCTGGACGCGGACAGCTTGAGCGACCCCCTGAAGAAGAGTACCATCCTGGGGTTCGTCAGTAACTTTGGGCAGATCCCCCGGCAGGTGCTGAAGCGCCGAGGCCTGTGGCCGACCTTTCTAGACCTCAAAAAGCTGCCTTAAGGTTTTCTGTCGTGAAAGGCAGTTTGTGGGTTTTGGAAAACTTGCGGCATTCATACCGTGTCTTGGACGACTGTGGTATTGTTTTTCTTATGTGTATTTGTGTTTGATTCAGATACCTGGTACTATTGTATGTTATGCATTTCGTGTGTTAACTTTGATTATTCTATTAATATCATGTCAGTTATTATTAGCTATCTGGCCAAAAACAAGTTTATACTGCGTTACAAATTTATTTTTGTTCAGAATTGCTTAGATTTTTGGCCAAGATCTTTTTTTGATAACGAGAGTCACACCTCTTCTTAAAGTCTGATCTAAAGACCTTCAATGAGCTGAATAAAGCACTGGACAGTTCTTTCCCTAATCCCACTGATTTCAGTAATCTAGTGTTTTTTTTTTGCTTGGTGCTGCCCATTAATTTACCCCTATAGAAACACAGTAACATGGGACATCGTCCCTGGTTGTTTCAGAAATGAGAAGCTACATGCCGCATCAGTCAGGGTTGAAGGAATTGTTTACAGCTGAAACATATTAATCACTGCAATAATGATCCAAACGTGGGATTTTGAGTATTTGCTTATGAATTCAAACCATGGATTGTGTGTCGACGAATATGTTTTTATGTAAACAGTGACAGTGTGGGTGTGTCTCTTTGTAGCTCTTCACGAAGCCCCACCCAGCGCGGAACGGCCACAAAAACTCCAAGGATCAGTCAGGACAAAGTCACCTGCCACCTTTCTTCTTCAGACTCAACAAGCTGAAGCCTTCGGTCCATCCTATTAAAGGTGCTCAGACCGCTTTCACCTGATTGATGCCTTTTTGGGTGTAATTCAGTCAGTTGCAGAGTGCTCTTGGAAGTCTGCGTCTCTCACACACACACACACACACACACACACACACACAAACAGAGAACTGAGCATAGTGTCCTTGCAATTCAGATGTCCTCACAACAATGGTGTCCTAACAGGGGTTGGTCCTCACAGCTAAAGAAAGACACGTGCTCGTGGGCCCGCTCACACGCACGCACACATACACAAATGCACGCTCACGCACATGCTCTTGCGTTCATGCACACAGACACTAATGCACATGCTCGTACAAACGCGCAGGAACACAAGTGCTCACATGTCCAAGAACATGGATGCTCAGTCACACTCACACGCACATACTGCCTTACCCACACACACCTGAGTCAGAATGAAAGCGGCGCAGGTGAAACGGCGCCTCCGGGGTGGTATCGGGCCGCCCTCTGCCCCCCCCCCGTACGTCCCAGATACAGGAGCTCCCTCACTTCCTGTCACCTTTTTAATATTATTATTTTTATTATTATATTTTTTATCCTATTCCTCAATTACTGTGTTTAAGACGGGGCCAGGTCCGCGGGGAGCAATTGAGAGGCCGGGAAGATGCTGGCGAGACTTTTCAGCGCATCATTTCCTGCGGCCTGCGGAGAGGAGACTCGGGCTGTTTGTTAGGCCGTACCTGATGATGTCTCGATGGAGGCTTATTTAATAATCTGAATATCCCAGAAGGCCCTCTACAGAAAATGAGATGAATTTCCCTTCTACACTCCTCCCCACTCCTTGCATATTGCATTTCGGGGTTTTGTCATTTGATCAATAAATAAATAAAGATAAATTGGGAGTGTGAATATTACAGTTAATGCAAAAAACGTCTCCACTCTCAGAGAAATGACCTGTGTGTGTGTGTCTGTGTGTGTGTGGGTGCACGCGGGCATCTGCATGACTGCACCAATAATAGCTACGCTTCCGTGTGGTGGGTAAGCTACATTTATTGCGAGCCTCAAAGCTTTGTTGTTTAATTTAATGGACAAACTCCACTTTGAAGTGAATGTTTGAAAAGTAATGGTCACCTGGGTTCGTTCTGTGGATAGTCCTTTATATTTCTGCTTTGTAGCTGCCCGATCGTTTGTGCATGAATTTGAATTGTGAAAATCGATGCTGCATAGAAGTAGTCAGTGTATAGCCATTCTTGTGGTGATTTAACTCCAGACACTGTTTTGTTTTTCCAACAATCAATTAGCTGTCGGGTCCTTCAGTATGACCCTTAACCTCCATTGCTCTTGTGGAGATTAAGCCCCGTTTATTCTAATCAGTTGTAAGTGTCGTTAGACTAGCCTGAGCTACATTTAGGTGATGAACCGTGATTGGGTGTTGTAAAGTTGTCTTTGAGTTGTATTGTTATAAATGAGTTTGGGTGTATTACATTGTTCCAGGTGGTTTGTGGTTGAGCTGGAGCTGTTGCTTCATATTTTAGTTGTTTGTGTGAGGTCAGCTGTGATTGGTCAGTTCCAGGTTCTCTACTTTCTGTTCACAGAGCTGATTCGTGGGCCTGTGGGTCAGATGGTCTGTGGAGAGAAGGATATCCTGGTGGTGGAGCAGAATAAACTGCTCCTGCCTGAGTCGTTCAGCACCTTCTATGCCTGGGGATTCCCGGACCACACCTGCGCCTTCGGGAACTACACCACCGGGAAGGTTCGTCACGCTGCCGAGCTTCTTAATACTTAATCAATTCTGTAGCCTTAATGAAGGAAGAAACTTCTCATGTGTCTCAAATTAATAAGCTGTGTGTACCCAATTGACCAGCAGGGGGCAATAGTGTGTGTGTGTGTGTGTGTACATTGACCACCTTTGCTGAGGCCGGTAAGTTTTTTTTTTTTTTTTTTTTTCCGTGCTGCAGAACTTTTCTGTGTGTGAGAGCCGCTCGGACTGGGGCGAGACCCTGTGCGCTGTCTGTCCCGACCCGACGACCATCATCACTGGGGCGGCGACCTCTGTGCTATGTGTGTGGAGTGTCTCCGTCTGCAAGGACCGGCTGCAGGACATGCGACTCAGACAGGTGGGGGCGCTGTTTCTCCACACTGCTTTAAAGTCTGTATACGTGCCTTTAGCCTGTTGGCCATATTGCCCTGTTTCTGAAAAAGGTAGGGGTTATAAAAATTGCAATTTGAAAACAAGGAAGCAGTGATTTGTGAATCATCTTTTTTGGACCATTTTATATCGATGGTGTTCTCAAATTAATCGAAGTCAAGTTTGATAAATAAATCTCTTCCTAACTTTTTTTGGGAATAGGGTTGCGTATGAATACAGACCAGTCTCCGTAATGGTGCCTATTGGAGTGCAAGAGTGATAAAATCCAGCGACACTGATCGGCCTTACAGGAGCAGCGCTCAGTTGACTCTGTGCTGCTGAGGGAGATGGGAAGGGTATAGCCGGTTTGGGTCAGCGTTGTTGTCTGCTGAAGTGCCTCTTAATGGCCATCTTGGGTGCCCATCGGTTGCATCCTCTGACCAATGAGTGAGAAGAAGCGACAGGTTACAGGGTTGTATTTAACCCCTTGTCACTCCGAATGCCCATCCACGGGAAGTTAAAAACAAACTACGTCATTTACACAGCTTCGATGTAACGTGAGATGCTCATGCCACATATCTTCGGAAAGCTAAGGATCTTGTGATTCATTTGATACCAACCATTTCAAAATATAATCATCACAGCACCGTTAATCAGCGCCTGTGTCACACCTTCATGCTGTGGTCCCATGTTTATTCAGCCCAGTCCCAGCTACACTCATCTGTAGGCATCTGTTTACAAAAAAAAAAAATCAGCAAAAATAAAAACCTTCTACTTCACTGTGTTCCAGCTTAGATTACTCAATGAAAGCAGCACATACAGTGATTCTTTCAGTAGAGGGGAAAACTTCAGAGTGTTTCCTTTCAAAAGAGACCAAAGTCATCCATATTCTCCAAACGGTTCTAGAACAGCTTGTAATTTACTTTGGGTACGACTTGGATAGGCGTTTTAGGCAACTTTTACCAGAGTGTTTAAGGGTTAAGGGAAAAACCTCAAACTGGTGGGACAGGAGACTGAATTATTTTAAAAATTAAAGAAGTGGATACAGGACACTCATGCATGTGTTGTTTGTTACTGTCCCCCCGGCTACGGGGGGATATAGTCGTGGGTGCGGTTGTCCGTCCGTCCGCCGTCTATGAACATTTTGTTTCATAACTTGAAAACCGTTCAGTATTTTTTCACAAAACTTGGTGTGCACATTAATCACCTGACATGCTGCCTTTTGCTCATCCAAAGTAGATGACTTGGGGCTGGGGGATATGCCATCTCCTGATGGCTCTTGTTTAAGAAATGGACTGAAAGGCAATTCATGAATTCATAAATGGTTTATGATGTCTTTTCTTTTCCCACCATTAAAATCATTTGATGAATAAAATTTGGCCTGAATCCTATATGTTTTTTCCAAGAATTGGTCCTTTATTGCATTCAGGTGAACTCAAAATGCTCTCACAGTAACGTGGTTTTTGGGCGTGTGTGTCTGTGTGTTTCTGTGTTCTCTCCCATGTCAGGTGCTGTACGGTCACACGGACGCGGTGACGTGTGTTGAAGCCTCGCAGGTGTACGGCGTGATAGTTAGTGGCTCTGTTGACCGTACCTGCATCTTGTGGGATCTGCAGGAACTGAATTACATTACACAGCTACCCCAGCACGCCACAAGCGTCAGTGCACTGGCTATCAACGACCTGACTGTAAGCCCCTACGGCTATTGTCACATGTCCCCTACTGCTAACCCCAACCCCTAACACTGACTGTGGTCCCTTATGCAAACCATGCATTCTGGGTGTTTACGCCTTAAAAAAGATATTTTCATCCTGAGGCCTGAAAAAGCTGCTTGCTTATTGAGGATACAAGAGGCTATTTGAAAGTGAAGGCTCATTTCATGTTTAGGTTTTTAACGTGATGTTTGCTTGTTGAGGCCTTCAGCAGGATATTTGCATGTTCAGGTGTGTAACAGGCTATTTGCTGGTTGAGGCCTGTAACAAGCTGCTTGCTAGTTGAGGCGTGTAACAGGATGTTTGCGTGTTGAGGCATGTAACAGGCTGTTTGCGTGTTCAGGCGTATAACAGGCTGTTTGCATGTTGAGGGGGGTAACAGGCAGTTTGTGTGTTTAGGCATTCAGCAGAATATTTGCATGGTCAAGCGTGTAACAGTCTGTTTGCCTGTTGAGCAGTGTAACAGGCTATTGGATAGTTGAGGCGTGCAACAGGCTGCTTGCTAGTTGAGGCATGTAACAGGCTGTTTGTGTTGAGGCGTTTAATAGGCTATAAGCATGTTGAGGTGTGTAACAAGATGTTTGCATCTTCAGGCGTGTAACAGGCTGTTTGCATGTTGAGGTCTGTAACAGGCTGTTTGCATGTTGAGGTGTGTAACAGGCTGTTTGTGCGTTGTTATGTGACAGGATGTTTGCGTGTAGGGGCTTGTAACAGGACGTTTGCGTGTTGTGGCGTGTAACAAGCTAATTGGGTGTTGATGCGTGTAACGGGATGTTTGCGCATTGAGGGTTGTAATGGGATGTTTGCGTGTTGAGGTGTGTGACGGGATGTTTCCGTGTTGAGGCGTGTAACAGGCTGTTTCCGTGTTGAGGCGTGTAACAGGCTGTTTGCGTGTTGTGATGTGTAACAGGATGTTTGCGTGTTGAGGCATGTAACAGGCTGTTTGCGTGTTGAAGCATGTAATAAGATGTTTGCATGTTGAGGTGTGCAACAGAATGTTTGCATGTCGAGTCATGTATCAGGATGTTTGGATGTTGAAGCATGTAACGGGCTGTTTACATGTTGAGGCATGTAACAGGATATTTGCATGTTGAGGCATGTAACGGGCTGTTTGCATGTTGAGAAGTGTAACAGGATGTATGCATCTTGAGGCGTGTAACAGGAGGTTTGCATGTTGAGGCATGTAATGTGCTGTTTGCGTGTTGAGGCGTGTAACAGGCTGTTTGTGTGTTTAGGCATGTAACAGGCTGTTTGTGTGTTGTGTTGTGTAACAGGATGTTTGCGTGTAGGGGCCTGTAACAGGATGTTTGCGTGTTGAGGCGTGTAACAGGCTGTTTGCGTGTTGAGGCATGTATCAGGCTGTTTGCATGTTGTGGTGTGTAACAGGGTGTTTGCGTGTTGAGGCATGTAACAGGCTGTTTGCGTGTTGAAGCATGCAATAAGATGTTTGCATGTTGAGGTGTGTAACAGAATGTTAGCATGTTGAGAAGTGTAACAGGAGGTTTGCGTGTTGAGGCATGTAATATGCTGTTTGCCTGTTGAGGCGTGCAACAGGCTGTTTGGATGTTGAGGCGTGCAATAGACTGTTTGCGGGTGAGGCATACAATGGGCTGTTTGCGTGTTGAGGCATGCAACGGGCTGTTTGCATGTTGAGGCGTATAACAGGATGTTTGTGTGTTTAGGCGTGTAACAGGCTGTTTGGTTGCTGAGGTGTATATCGGGATGTGTGCGTGTCGAGGCGTGTGACTGTATGTCTGCGTGTTGAGGCATTTAACAGGCTGTTTGCATGTTCGAGCATGTAACAGGCTGTTTCCGTGTTGAGGCGAGTAACAGGCTGCATGTTGAAGCGTGTAACAGGCTGTTTGCATGTTGAGGCTGTTTGTGCACTTTCAGGGGGAAATCGCCTCATGCGCTGAGGCTCACCTGTATCTGTGGAACATGAAGGGGCAGTTGCTCTCCTCCATCGACACATCGTTCGGACCGGACGGATCGATCCTGTGCTGCGCCTTCTCTCAGATGCACGAGTGGGACCCACGAAACGTCCTGATCACTGGGTGTGCCGATGGGACCATCCGGGTGAGAATTACACCGTCTTTTGATTTCCCATCATTACTGGGGAACTCAAAAAAACATTGGCACAGGTGCAATTTTGAGCCAATAATTATGTGACAGGTTGCTGTCACAATAAGGTAATGTAAAACCGGTGATAT
This sequence comes from Gymnothorax reevesii, assembly GCA_029721435.1. Taxonomy (NCBI): domain Eukaryota; kingdom Metazoa; phylum Chordata; class Actinopteri; order Anguilliformes; family Muraenidae; genus Gymnothorax; species Gymnothorax reevesii. Next base: position 4,964,660 of record CM056591.1, read on the forward strand.
TAAACAGGTAATCTAATCACGTTATACAATAAAAGGAGCCTCTAAAATAGGCCGACTCCCTCAAGAGCAAAGATGAGTCAAGGTTCACAATTTGCCAGCAAAGGCGTGAACTTACAATCCATTACGGTGAAAACTAGAGTGGCTCTGGGAGAGAGCAAACAAGCACAAGAAAAGTTCGCAGAACATCATGAGAAGTTTTGGGATACTGAGAAAGATGGTGAGAGTGGTAACGTAGATGAGGATTTTGCGTTTGCAGTTATAGACAACGGCGTAGACATCAGACTTTTTCAAAATCTAAGCAGGAGTAAAGCAGAGGTGTGTCATGTCTGTAGTCCTCCTCTTGCTGGTCATGGATTGGGTCACGAGGAGGGGAAGCGCAGACTGACAAAGGGGGATTTCATGGAACTTCATAACAGTGCTGGAGGACCCTGATTTTGCTTATGATATTGCAGTATCTTCATCCAATTTCATTGATTTACATGAGAACAGTATGAGACTGTCAAATGATGCAGCCAGAGCGACTAAAACAATACAGGGGAAGAGTATTGTGGTAATTTTCTCGAGTTACTGGCTGTGCTATCCAGTTAAAAAACTTGGTGGCTTTGAAAGGGTTTCTGGAGCAAGTCAGATTTTGGAAATTTAAACTGAAAAATTAAAATTATTATTTTATGTTGAGGGAAAATAATTAGTTTCTACCACCATTGACAGCAGACGTGGATATGCAATCACAGGAAGTGTGAAAAGGGGGGATGTGGAAATGTTGTCTGTTTATTTTAAGGCAAAACCTGTGATTTGCAAGCATTACAAGTTCTGGAGTTGGAGCGCAGCGAGTGGAGCGAATGCTTACTCAGACAGTTTTGAGAAAAGTTTCTGTGTAATATCACAATCAATGAGATGAAGCAGAACATTTTTTGGAGTGGAATAAATATGGGCTGTTTTAAAATGAAAACCGCAGCATCACTGGGTCCGGCGTAGACATCGAGCGCATTCGTATTACAGTGCGTTCGTTTTGCCAGATGGTTATTAAATCAAAAAACGGTTTCTATATTAGGCATCAGATGGAAACGCGACCCGCCTCCCCTCTGTACGAGACGTGATTTATGATTACGCGCTAAATTATGTTTGCTATTATTTTTTTTCCCTGTCCCCTCGGTGCGGTGTGTAGATATGGAAGACGGAGCACACGCGGGCGGGATCGCCGTCTCAGGAACAGGGGCCGCGGTCGTCTCTTGGGCCTGCTCAGAACACCGCGCCGAAGAAAGCAGGTAACGCTAATAATGCTGCTCATGCTAACGGCAGCCCGGGGCCTCAGTTAAACCTCAAATCTCCCCCCGACTCGCAGCCTCTACCGTGGGGGAGGGGTGTCACGGTCTCTTAACTGCTGTCATCAGTCTCCGTCTGCTTAAAATCAGCTGACTATTGAGGAGAGAAGCCTTTAATATAGTCCGTGTAAGTTCGCCCCTTCGGCCACTGTTGGACAAGCGAATCTGTGTCCTTCATTAAATGGTAGTTGCACTTTAGTGGGCGAGTAGTTGAGTGCGATTAGTTACACTGTGAAGTACGGAAGTATTGGGACAGCGATGACGTATTTTCTTGCGTTAGAGGAGCACCCTCGTGCACTGGAATTGAAATAAAGCTCTGATTCTAAGTGCACACTTTCAGTTTTGATTTTAGGAGTGCTTAAATGGCTGTGAGCTCAGCTCAGGCAAAAATTGTGTCCCCATTTATTTATTTATTTATTTATTTATATATTCTCACATATGGTGGCAATTGGCTGCTCAGCTGTTTCCTGGGCGGCGTACGTCTTTACAACCAAGTAACACAGTCTGTACTTTAACTGGAAAAACAATGTTTTTATTTCTAATGGAGTGAGCTTGAGAGCAAAGCCAAAACTGAGATTGTGAAAACAAAAATGGAAATATATTTTTAATTTATAATATACAAAGGACGCACAAGATAGGAGCTGTTTCTCCCTCATCAGAGTTGTAAGTAAATACAAATACGGCGTGGATGAGCTGTAAAAAACTGTGTTGGATGAACTGTAGCCTCAGCTGCAGGTTTGACTGTGTGAGCGACGCAGAGGAAAGTTGATAATGCTTGTGCCAGTCGCAAGGAGGCATTAGGCTCTCGCTGCAAGGAATTATGTGGAAAGTTATTAAACATACAGCCAGTAAACACTGATGAGCAATTCTGCTGAACTAGGCATGCAATTTAGAAAGCAATAATACCCAAATCCAATTTAGCCACATTGGTTACAGCTCGGCGTCAGCGCATATAAGTATCACAATGTACAAATTAAATTGGGACAACCCCTCTTGTAACGGTGAAGGCTTATATTAGATGTATTTTTCTCAATTTACCAACATGCTGACCATAAATAAAAGCAGCTTCTAATTCTGGGTGTTTGGGGGTGGGGGGGGGTTTGTCTGGCCCACCAGGTGAGCGATGGGAGAGACACCTGGTCCTTTCTCAGGAGCTGAACCGCAGTCAGACCGTGTCCCGGAGACGCTACAAAAACAACCCAGCCATCACTGCCCTGGCCATACCACGGTACAGTATCCCTAAACTTACACTGAGACCAGCCAGCACGTCCGCAGTATTCCTCGCTGTTACAACTGTCTCCGCTTGTACATCATTGCCCACTGCTATGTAATATCCCCTGCTGCCAAAGCATTCTTCACCGGGATATTCCGCATTACTGTAACACTGCCCACTGCATCAATATTTACACTGCCGCAGCATAACACTCCTTAATACCAAATCATTTCCCCCTGCACCTAATTCCCCATCGCTGCAATATCACGCTCTCCCAGCGACACATTACATTTCTGATGCAACAATCGCAAGCAGAACAACATTCCCCACTGCCAAAGAGATTCCCCAATGTCGCGTTCTGCAAAGCTGTAACAGTCCTCGCAGCTGCTGTAGTCCCCACTGCCATAATTGGGATATGAAATCTTCTGTGTCATACTGGGAAAGGTCCAGTAGAGGGTGCTGTGCCAGTTCTAAGTCAAAGGCTGGCAATTGTATTTTTATTTCAATTGCCGTGTATGGCTAATTTTGTGTGATTTCAATTAAATGTCGAATCAATTGGAAATTTTTACAATCTTGCTTTGCGTTAATGCAAGGGTATGCTATTTTAAATGCCTACTTGAGCTACAAAATTGTATGCAAAATGCTTTATGTATGCTTTATACTTAATCATCATTGTATTAAATGAAAATCATTCAGTATGCAAACATATATCAAGCATTTTCTGTGTGTAAGAAAGCTAAAATGATTTGGAATATGTTTTTAGTGCAATATTTGCGCATCCAATTTCATGTGTCTGATTTGTGATTGGGGTTAAAATGTTAACATTGGGTGAGTATGGCTGTGTGGCTGGATGACTGTTCCATATTTGTAGGAATATTCCATTATTATATTTTTAGCAGAATATTTGTCAAAGCTGTCTGATATGTGCACATGTGCAATGAGTGACCGAGTGTGAGTATAGCTGTGTGGTTGGAGTACTGATACTGTTACTGTGGTCTGTTGTGGGATATATTGCGTGAGTATAGTTGTGTGATTGGAGTACTGATACTGTGACCATGTTCTGTTGTGGGATGTATTGCTTGAGTATAGTTGTGTGGTTAGAGTACTGATAGTGTTATCTTGTGCTGTTGTGGGTAATATTGCGTGAGTATAGTTGTGTGGTTGGAGTACTGATAGTGTTATCTTGTGCTGTTGTGGGATATATTGCGTGAGTATAGTTGTGTGATTGGAGTACTGGTACTCTTGCCTTGTGCTGTTGTGGGATATATTGCGTGAGTATAGTTGTGTGATTGGAGTACTGATACTGTTACCTTGTTCTGTTGTGGGATATATTGTGTGAGTATAGTTTTCTGGTTGGAGTACTGATACTGTTACCTTGTTCAGCTATGGGATATATTGCGTGAGTATAGTTGTGTGATTGGAGTACTTATACTGTTATCTTGTGCTGTTGTGTGATATATTGCTTTAATTTCCTTGAGTGGTTGGAGTACTGATACTGTTATATTGTGCTGTTGTGGGATATATTGCGCGAGTATAGTTGTGTGGTGGGAATACTGATACTGTATCTTGTTCTGTTCTGGGATATATTGCATGAGTGTAGTTGTGGTTGGATTACTGATACTGTTATCTTCTTCTGTTGTGGGATATATTGTGTGAGTATAGTTGTGTGACTTGAGTACTGATGCTGTTATCTTGTGCTGTTGTGGGATATACTGCGCGAGTATAGTAGCGTGGTTGGAATACTGATACTGTTCTCTTGTTCTGTTGCAAGATATATTGCGTGAGTATAGTTGTGTGATTGGAGTACTGATACAGTTATCTTGTGCTGTTGTGGGATATATTGTGTGAGTATAGCTGTGTGATTGGAGTACTCCTATTGTTATCTTGTGCTGTTTTGGGATATATTGCATGAGTATAGTTTTGTGATTGGAGTACTGATACTGTTACCTTGTTCTGTTGTGGGATATATTGTGTGAGTATAGTTGTGTAATTGGAGTACTGATACTGTTATGTGCTGTTGTGGGATATATTACGTGAGTATAGTTTTGTGACTGGAGCACTAATACTGTTACCTTGTTCTGTTGTGGGATATATTGCGTGAGTATGGTTGTGTGATTGGAGTGCTGATACTGTTACATTGTTCTGTTGTGGGATATATTGTGTGAGTAAAGTTTTGTGGTTGGAATACTGATACTGTTTTCTTGTTCAGCTGTGGGATATATTGTGAGTATAGTTGTGTGATTGGAGTACTTATACTGTTATCTTGTGTTGTTGTGTGATATATTGCGTGAGTTTCGTTGTGTGGTTGGAGTACTGATACTGTTTTCTTGTGCTGTTGTGGGGTATAGTGCGTGAGTATAGTTGAGTGATTGGAGTACTGATACTGTTATTTTGTGCTGAAGTGGGATATATTGCGTGAGTATAGCTGTGTGGTCGGAGTACTGATACTGTTATTTGATGCTGTTATTTTGTGCTGTTGTGGGTAATATTGCATGAGTATAGTTTTGTGGTTGGAGTATTGATACTGTTATCTTGTGCTGTTGTGTGACATATTGCGTGAGTATAGTTTTGTGGTTTGAGTACTGATACTGTTTTCTTGTTCAGCTGTGGGATATACTGCGTGAGTATAGTTGTATGATTAGAGTACTTATACTGTTATCTTGTGCTGTTGTGTGATATATTGTGTGAGTTTCGATGTGTGGCTGGAGTACTGATACTGTTATCTTGTGCTGTTGTGGGGTATAGTGCCTGAGAATAGTTGTGATTGGAATGCTGATTCTGTTATCATGTGCTGTTGTGGGAAATGTTGCATGAGTATAGCTGTGTGATTGGAGTACTCATACTGTTATCTTGTGCTGTTTTGGGATATATTGCATGAGTATAGTTTTGTGATTGGAGTACTGATACTGTTACCTTGTTCTGTTGTGGGATATGTTGCGTGAGTATAGTTGTGTGATTGGAGTACTGATACTGTTATGTGCTGTTGTGGGATATATTACGTGAGTATGGTTTTGTGACTGGAGTACTAATACTGTTACCTTGTTCTGTTGTGGGATATATTGTGTGAGTATGGTTGTGTGATTGGAGGGCTGATTCTGTTACCTTGCTCTGTTGTGGGATATATTGTGTGAGTATAATTGTGTGATTGGAGTACTTATACTGTTATCTTTTGCTGTTGTGTGATATATTGCGTGAGTTTCGTTGTGTGGTTGGAGCACTGATACTGTTATCTTGTGCTGTTGTGGGGTATAGTGCGTGAGTATAGTTGGGTGATTGGAGTACTGATACTGTTATCTTGTGCTGTTGTGGGATATATTGCGTGAGTATAGTTTTGTGGTTGGAGTAATGATACTGTTACCTTGTTCTGTTGTGCGATATATTGTATGAGTATAGTTGTGTGACGGAGTACTGATACTGTTATTATATGCTGTTGTGGGATATATTGTATGAGTGTTGTTGAGTGATTGGAGTACTTATACTGTTCTCTTGTTCTGTTGTGGGATATATTGTGTGAGTATAGTTGTGTGATTGGAGTACTGATTCTGTTGTTCTCTTGTGGGATACATTGTATGAGTGTTGGTGTGTGATTGGAGTCCTTATACTGTTCTCTTGTTCTGTTGTGGGATATATTGTGTGAGTATAGTTGTGTGAATGGACTACTGATACTGTTATCATGTGCTGTTGTGGGACATATTGTGTGAGTATAGTTTTGTGATTGGAGTACTTATACTGTTTTTTTGTTTTGTTCTGCTCTGTTGTGTTACAGGGACCACAGCGCTCTTTTTGTTGGAGATGCTTGGGGTAGAGTATTCAGCTGGACCTACGAGGGATAAAAATAGGACGGCGTCCCCTTCTGGAAACCCAGAAAGACTCTTTACATGCCCTGTGGAACATCTCCAGTTGCACCCCTCTGAAAACACCCAAATCCTATTTGTATACTGTTGCAAATTTCCTAATACTTTATGTCCTCTATGGAACATTGTAACTCTCCAAAGAATATCTGCTCTAACTGTGCAATTCACAGAGACGGGACTGTAGGGCCAGTCCCTGGCCCTCATAACTCCACGCTGGAAGGAGTGTGGAGATCGGAGATCGGAGATCGGAGACGCCACAGAGGGGTCACTGAAACTCTGGAGCTATGATTAGTCTGATTTTCAGGTGCCTTGTCAGGACATTTTTGTGGTGTAAAGTGAAAAGGTTCCCAAAAGCACGTTCTCTGAGTCAGTTTTTTTTTTTTAACCCTTTTGTTGAGTCATATTAAGTTACATTCAGGGTTCATTTGCAATCTTGTGCCGAGCGATAATGTGAAAAAATGTTCAGAAGTGTTAAGTGTGCGTGGTGAGGGCCACAGAACATTTGAACAGTTCGGCGGGCCTCCTGGTCACGTTCTGCGGAGCCGAGGAAAGGAAGGATAATATTATTTAAGAAAGGAAAGACTGCGTGCTTAGAGCTCTCGCCTCCTGCACTGCTGACTTTGGCCCGTGGGGATCTGGAACCTTCCGCACTCGCGGTCCTGTTTGTTTTACGCGGCAGCCTCTGTAATCCCGCAGTCTTGCGGTCACTGATCATTTTGACCGTAAATTTTGTTATATTTCGACCTTCTGTAATTTATTCCCTCCCCGCAGAACAGTGGTAAACATCTCTGCTCCTGACGGTTTTAATTCCAATTCAACACACCTGATTTGACTGATTAGTCTAACCAAGAGTTGAAGAGTTCACTGGATAGGAGGTACTGACAAAATAATGAGTCAATGTGGATGGATTTGGATGGATGGATTATGGATTTTATGGAGGAATATAAGCTCCACCAGTTCACATTTTGATGGTTTCTGAGCAGAGAGTAGCCTTGCTAGCTGCGGCACGCCCAAATCGAGGTTTTGAAGTAAAGCTTTGACAATTACATTACCATGGGTACGTATGTGCCTCACAGAAGACATTATTGCCTCACAGGAAACGGGTCTGCTGTTACTGTGCCTGAGGAAGACTGTGGCAGGACAGTGAGGTGTACTGTGTTAGTTTTGGAGTGAATATTTTCTGGTCAGTATGTCTCCAGTGACGGGATTGAGCACCGCTGCCATATAAGGATCTCAGTGCCTCGGCGATGATCTCAGCTGTTTATCTCTGGGCAGCGGGTTCTGTTCAGTGTTATTTTAATCATTTTTAACTGATATGATTTTCCTTAAAAAAAAGGCCTTTGCTGATAGTGAATTACTGGCTAATGACGGCACTGTTTAAAAAAAAAAAAAAAAATATATATATATACAGCTATTGCATCATTAATGTTAATACAGAGTACTGTAGTTTGTGCTTGTGTGATAGGCCTTTTCTTGTCTTGATTTGTGTGTTTGTGTGCACGAGCGGTTGTATATTATCGAGTCATACCTGCTGTTGTATTGAATGTACTGTAAATAAATTGATTTACTATGTCTGTGGCGTAACACCATTCATCTCTTCTCTGTGATCTGGTGAAGGAGGGGATGGGGGATAGTGACGCCTGTAGTACGTGTTACAGGATGGGGATGGTGAGACCATAATGGGGGTTACAGGGCGGCCATTTTGAGACTGTGATTCAGATTACTGGGCAGCCATGTTGAGACTGTAGTGGGGGTTACAGGACGGCCATGTTGAGAATGTAGTGTTTGTTATAAGGCGGCCGTGTTGAGATTGTGTTGTGGGTTACAGGGTGGTTATGTTGATTTTAGTGTGGGCTACAAGGCGGCCATGTTGAGTCCCCTCAGTTCAGACAGTAGGCCTCGAGCCTGAGTTTCACCAGGTCTGAGGTCCTAAATCATATCATTGGGACGACTACCAATATCATCTTAATCTTTTCTACAGTCATCAAATCATTCTGCATCAAGTCATATGTATTTGATTAGAAAGGATGGATGGAGGCTGTAAATCCTGTCGGAATGTAGACTTACTCAAATACCTCCAGGACAGAGACTGCCCTTATATGCAGTGCTCCTGTTATTATTTGCTGTCTGATTTTAAGAAATGAAGGACTTAATTTAAAATAAGTAATTTAAAGAATGTAAACCAATGCATTATTAAGACTTGGTTCTTAAAATTGTTTTTATTACGCTCTTGGAATGCTTGGATTCGGGCACTTGGGGCACATAGGTCTGTTTTTATCGAGAGCGGCACCAATGCACAGCAGGAGGGCTAGAACATCCTCATCTGCTTTTAATGTGCTTTCTTACCCCAGACATCGCCCTGTCTGGATGGCACGTGCGCTGTAGGTTCTCTTATTCTCACTTAAAAACCACAGGAGCAGCTACCATCTCTGCCGTTCAAGCCCTTTACACACAATGCAGAAGCACAGTAATTAAAGTCTTATGGGTGTTTTCCCTGATGTAATTTATAAAACAGGATTAGGAAATAGCCAAGGTCTGAGAAATTGGATGAAAATAATTGCATGCAGATAAATTGCGAAACATTTTATCTGTGTAGATCTAACCCTAATTATCTCCGTAATGCTGAAGCAACTGAGCTAAATCACATTCTCTCCTTGTATTTAGTGGTTACCATTAGACAGGAGGTTCAGCGAGAGTTTATCGCTGTGACACGAGGCGGCTCTGCTTTGTTTTGTAAATTAATCTTTTGTCAATGTAGTGAATTTTGAGAGTGACACAGATTTCCAGTGTGAGCAGTGCAGTCTTCTGTGGGATATATTGCGTGAGTATAGTTGTGTGATTGGAGTACTGATAGTGTTATCATGTGCTGCACAAATTGTTCTCTAAGGTGACCTAATCACTTCTGCATTTTTGTTGCATTTTACTTGCTCAGTTTTACCACAATCAGAACTCAGAATTTTGGTCCGTGAGTGTGCTCCTTTTTTTTAAAGAACAATTAACCCAAAATGGAATTCTATCTTGGAATGGCAGTTGAAAAACGGGTGAATTTCGTTGATCCAAAAAACAAATTTCGAGAATGCCCGCCAAACTCCGTGGCAGCCTTCTATGAGACAACTGAAGGCATTGGGGACTCAATCATTTGCGTTCTTTAGAGTCCAAATAAAATGCCAAATATGACCATGACATTACTTAATACAGCTCGTGCAGCATAATCCAGGTCTGCAGCCAAACGATCTCATTGTGACCGGATTCGGCCTGTGTTACACCGTTAAGCTGCTTCGCGTCTTTGCATTGACTTTGAACGAGATCTGTCGTGCGAAAAAATCGTTTCGCGGCCGATGTGAAAGCGGCTTTATTCAGCGCAAAAGTTTTGCCACTGCAGTTATATCTAAAGAAAAGTTCAAGATGGTGTACACTCTCCGGATCTTGGCTCATTTACTCCCCAGCACGTCTTTATTCACCCAGCTACCGTTAAAGAGGGGCGGGTGCATATAATCGTGAACTTTTTCTCTCTTTTTTTAATATAATGACTGTGGGAATTTTTTTTTTTTACTGTAAACAGTGGTGTTTTAGTGAATCTCACCAGTGCTATATGTTCTACAAATGCAAGAGCCTAGATCAGGATACTCAATTCCTATGACTTATTTTCATTCTTACGTGAGGTTTAGGGAGGACAGGGTCACTCTGTCTGATAGATACGTGTGTGGATATGAGAAAGTGTGTGTACGTAATTTCTCTGGGTGGGGGTGGCGGTGGTTTGGGGCTTGATCACTGTGAGCTGAGTAACTCCCAGTGTTCATGCTCCACTGAGTTCCTGTGGGAGAGGGATAGTCCTGCTATCTGATGCTTCAGTCCCTAATTACAGTCATTAAGACAAATGAATCATCCCAGCTCAGAAACGCGGCCTGGGCGATAGAGGCTACAGTCGCAAACTCGAAACTGTCGCGCTGTCAGTGAAACCAACATTTCTATACATCTGCATGTAATGGCCAGAGCCTTTGCTACGGATGTGAGGCAACATGTAAAAGATTGACACGGGGAGAACTTATTAGAAATGTTGCCCTTTAATATCCTGATTTCAGTTAGCCATCGTCTAATCGCGTTGCTCAGTTGTCTGCTGCTATTTTTCCCTCTGGTTGGAGAAGATGCTGCAGGGAATATCCTGCTGACTGTCCTGCTTGACAGCAGAGGGTCACTGCGCCCCTAGTGGGCATCGCTGTATCACAACAGCACCCTCGATGCCCTTTTCAATGTTCCGAATCAGACAAACTCCCCCGGAAATTTGCTCAGTCTTCACTCACAAAGTGCATATCTTTACATGCTGCTGTGCTTCCTGAACTGGAGAACTCGCAGACCTCTGTGGTTTATAACCTATCCTTGGGAACAACAGCCAGAATGACTATCTGAATTGTTCCACCTCAAACATGCCTGGTCCATCTATTCAAGCACTATTCATTGAGTACCTGGATCTGGCAGGAGTGATCCAAACAGCTTTGGGAGCCGCAATCGTGAGGTAAAGACTGGAAGTGGTGATGGTGTGTATGTGTGTGTGTGTGTGTGTGTGTGTGTGTGTGTTTGTTCAAGTTCAAGTTCAATTTTATTGTTGCATCTCATTATATTTCCATATAACAAAGAGCAAAAAGCTTATGTCCCCACCCCTCACAGCCTGATATATAACAATAATAAGTTAAATAACTACTAATAAGTGCAGATAAAAAAAGAGACAAGTGTCATACATTAAAACCATACCATTGTGTGTGTGTGTGAGATGAGAGATCACTACAGACTTGGTTGTGCACCAAAGGCAGGGGCACTGAATCAGTGATTTTATAGAACCTTGGGTACCCCGCAATTTATTGGATTATTGAAGGTTCCACGAAGACTGAGAATTCCAACAATGTCCCTTTTTACGTGCCTAATTCTGGAGCAAAAATACGCGCATTGGGTATCATCCCAGACAAGGTTACCGGGAATCGTTTAAAGGACCTCTGGAATGGCAGGGATCAGAGTGCTAATAAGCGTTTAGCATTTTCCCGGCGAGGTCGTCCTTCAAGCTGTGATATAAGAAGATGTTACAGCCTTAACGCGCCTCTGGACCAATCGAGACGCCTCCTCCGAGCGCTCGCGTTTGGGAGAAAAGGCCAACTGCAGCCGGCGATAAATACCCGCTGTGACCACGGCGAGGAAGGGAGGCGGCCGTCTTTAACCTCTGCGCGCACTGCTAATTGTGCTAAGTAGAGCCGCTTAATAGAGCGGAAAATGATCATCATATATCTCGCCGAAGAAGCGGGTGACCTTCTAAAAGACAATGGCAGGTCGCAGTTTTGACGCGCCGATGGGTTTTTATTTTTTTACGATATTAAATGTCAAACTGTTGGGCTCTTTGGAATAATTAAATCAAATAAATTATAACACCTCGGCAGAACCGTCTTGTAGTCTAACCCAATTATAATGCACTGTAAAGCTAATTATTAAGCATGATTACAATTAGCCTAATTTTTAATAAATGTACCCATTAGTGGGTTCATCACAGACACTGGCGACGCTGGCTGCTTCGGTGGGGATTAGTGGGATTGGGGGAGGGGTGTTGGCTGTATCCTATGGACCTAAATTCACGATTAGATCATAAAAAAATACTTTATTGATATTAACAGCGGGGTACGGCCTTCTGTAACAGCTCACAAAGTGGTGAGATAAAGTTGGAAAGTGAAGATTCCTGTTCTCATTTGTTTTTGCACCACTCCAGCAATTTTTCAAAACGGTTTTCTCGTACAGAGTTTATTCTTTTGGTGTTATGACTTGTCAGAAAAATATTTTTAGCAGATATGCTTAGTCCTTTGAGTAGTAAGCTTCTCAGTAGCAACACACCACATGTTAACATTATTTTATTGTTTTATTTCCTTCCCTCATCAGGTTTATGGTTCTTGCATCAAGGCATGAGACAAACAACAATGATCCAACAAATTCAGCAAAATTCAAACAGTGATTCAGCTTTTTCTCTGGAATATCAACATTTAAACATCTGCCTAAATTTTCATGTATAAGTATGTGGTTTCATGTGAGTCCTGGTTCTCTGCAAAGTAATGATGAATCCTTTAAAATGCAATAGAAAAGAAAATCACTGTAGACACAGAAAATTTCAGGTCATCATGTTATTCACTGAATCTCTGCTGTCATACTCAGAACACACTGAGGAATGCAAACAATTTGTCAAAAAAAAAAATCAAAAAATAAAGTTTTATAAATACAGTTTTGGTAAGATAAGGGCTATAGTACAGTTTTATTTACATTTGCTTCTCTTCAAAGAGAATCTGGGCGTACACGGTTCCTGAACAGGCTGCTTTGGGCTTTGCTTGCGGCTTCACCAGCTCCAGCTCTGCGTACGTCAAGCTCTCCTCTGTGGTCTTTGGCTGCAGAACAACGAGAGAGAACATTCAGAATTTGCCGCCCTAAACAACTGCGACTGTCAGGTGTTTCTACTCAGGCCTGCAGCTGGGGTCATGCTTGGCAAGTTCTCATCCAAATACTGCCTCTCTGTTCTGGCAAATACTTGCTCTCTGCTAAACGTGTCGAACTCCAGACCTGGAGAGCTGCCCTGTCTGCAGGTTTAGCTCCAGGCCTGGAATGCTTACGTGTCTGCAAGCTTCACTCAAATTGTGAAGGGCCGCAGTCTTTGAATGATCAAAAAAGCGGACACTGTGGACGTATTGGACATATTTCATTTTATTTTATTCTATTTATTTGTTTATCCTTTATTTAGCCAGGAAGGTCCCATTGAGATACAAGATCTCTTCTTCCAGGGAGTTCTGGTCAAGACAGCAGCATAAATAGTTGTAAACATATAAACATAAAAAAGAAGGGGGAAAAAAAAATCAAAGTACAAATTACTCATTAATATTACATTAACATTACATATTAACATTACACATTATTATATTAATTAATATACATTACTACATTAATATTAACATTACACGTTACATAAAAGCAGCACAGAGGTAATAATTAAAGGAGAAACATACCAGCCATAATGAAGATATCAGTAACACATTCCATCTCAGCATCACAGATTATGTAAAACAGCAACATGTTTCTTTCAGGGCTGTTTGTAAAAGTCTTTTACAGTAATTTAAAGAGGGGAGTGCTCCTAACGTAATAGTGTTTTGCAATTCATTCCATGCCCAGGGTGCATAGAAGGCGAAAGCAGTTTTAACATTTTTGCGGTAAAGGTTGCGAAAATGGGTAAAGTACATCTGATTATTCCATCCTCCTATGCATCTGGACTTTTTTCTCTGATTTGGTAAGTTCATGGTCAACTGTTGACCTATCAGCATCCACACATTATGATCAGTGCAATCAGGTATGTGTCAGTGAAAAACCCCCAGAGATCTCTCATATTGCATCTCATATTGTCACATCAGCTTTGGTCAGTCAGTGTTCCGAAAGAACAAGGTTCTTATTTTCAAAATTAATTTTCATGGTGAAAAATGGGCCCTCTCAACTGAAGCTTTTCCCAATAGCGAGATTTGACCTGCTCCAAGAGCAGATACGTTTTAACTGAAGAATCAGAATGTCTCGCCTCGTAAAAAAATCAGCGGGTATCGCGAGGAACCTAATTTCCGGGAAAAATATAAAGGCGGTAAAGTCGCGACCTCGCAGCTACGTAAATGAAAATGACGAGCGTACCAGGGGACCGCTGTCCCCTGGCCCGGGCCATAATGTCCTCACGCCTTTCTGCCTCGCTAATTCAATGATCTGCTGCTGCGGGAACACATTGGCCACACGCCGCATTTTATTAAGCGCAAACTGAATCGCACCTGCTGTATTTGAAGTCCTCTGTCCGGCCAATTATAAGATTAGTCATGTGTTTGACAATTCAATTGGTTTCCTTCAGAGCGGTCATTGAGTCTTTTTTTTTCTTTTTTTCCCCCCGCATACCTATTTTATGATACTTTCCCTGTAAATATAATGTAATAAAAACAATGCATACTAAATAAATAATTGCGTTTTGGAAAGCAATAAAACAAAATAAAATTAGCAGCTTCATAAATGAGAAGAGGAGCGCAATAACTTCCTCCAACCATCCCGCGCGATGAACCATATGAGCGGCATCATTTCCCACTTGCATATTTCTTGCTAGTAATAATTCAATTGAAAATATGAAGAAAAGCACCAGAGGTTTTAAAATGTAAATATCATATGGTTTGTTGCGAAAAGATTAAACCTATCCGAGTGATTAATAAGACAAGAAACACAATAAAGAAAGCACTTTTAATTCAATAATTGAACTTTATTAATTTTGTTTAATTAGCTCCTGGTTGTCCTAAAATAAAATTAATGGAAAATTTGCATTGTCCGCTAAGGTAAATGCCAAATCGCTAAATGTATGCAATATTTTTACATTGGAATCTGAAGCAATGCGATGTTAAATATGTGGCTATAGGGCACTGGATTAATAGGATACTTAAATCTTATCCTTCCTACTGTAACTTGCCTGCATTGTGATAGTCGTGTAGTTTTTATTTTTCATAATCTCATGGGGCAATGGCCTCAGTGGCGCTGGAAATTTGACCTGATGTAACTTCTTTTGGCACATGATTCATGGTTGCATTAGAAACTTACCAAACCTGCTTTTCTCGGTTGAGCCTTTGGAAGGTTTGGTCGTCTTCCATTGTCTCCCATTGATGCTGTGGAGTATAAAAGGATCATTGATCTTTGAGAATTATACAGTTGCATTACTTTGGTTCCTCATTCCTGGGCATGGAATTGTACGGGAGGACAGGACTACTGAAAAAGTTTTTGTCAGTTGCATTGGTTGTTCCATAGACAGGAGTCCGATAATTAGCTACTTCAAATGTGTTCAAGATGCTCAATGAAATAGCGCAATGCTCAACATCAATGTGATATCTCTGCTACTTGGTTGAGATTGTAGAGGAAATTGAACAGCCTTGGTTGTTTTGGCTCAATATGCTTGTGTTGAGATTAATAAAAGCCTCTGTCATCCTTGTGGAAGACTTCTATTGAGTAGTTAATACTGAAGACCAATAGACCAAATGGAACAAAGCTATCAAACTCCAGTTCAGGAAGGTCGTAGTGTCTGCAGGTCTGTGGTGTGCTCCCTCGTGTGATTCGTCTTCCTCACTGATTGGTTAAAGAGTCCTTGCACCTCTGGCCACCCCAGGGGCACGTTCAAGATTGCAGAGTCAAATGAGAGCCCATGAGTTCTTGACTCCTGAATGATTTAACTGCATTTGGTTTCGCGAAGACCAACAAGAACATCTGCTAACTGTTTCGCCTTGCTTTTCAAGATGTCGTCCAGTATCGTCATGGCTAGGTAAATGGATTTTGATGCAGACCTTAGTTGGCAGCCATGCTGGAAAACACACAAGAGCTCACAAGTTGTTCAAAACTCTGGAGTTTTCTCCATGCAAGACCAAGGCGTGAGACCCTTTGATCGTGAACATGCACCAGGACTATAGAGTTGACTCCCTAAAATGGAGGATTGCTGATAGCACATGATTACCATTGACACTATAGAGGAAAGTCAATTGTCCCAAACCTTCTACGGCCTCAGGAAAATGAGTGCGACCCAAACATTGGCACTTATTTGCAACTTCTAAGATACATATGGGCATAGCCTCGATGAAACCAATGTCAAAAAGATCAAGTGACACACAGGTTCATGAGAGTACCACCTTTGTTTCTTCAATATTTTAAATATGGAATGCATTCTGCGAGCCTAAGATGGTGGTATCTATCTGATGTACCTTTCGCTGGCAGGCCGGGAGGCGTTTCATTGGGTGGATCTTTGCAGCTCTGTTTCCGCGATGTCCCCGGAGACGAGCCGACCGCACCACTCATCGTCTCCCCCGAACTGCAGTTTGTGCAAACATGAACAGGATGTGATAAACATTACGGTAATGGACCTACTCAAGTCTTAAGGACAAGGATGAGAATTTGATTGATTACTTTGTGAAGAAGTCCTGGCTGTTACTGTTTTCAACTGCCTGACTGAAAAGTTCATTGTCACTCAGCCTTAAATTATGGTTAACCAGCTGTGTACTGGTTGAACATTCAATACTCAGCTAATCGAAGAGTCTCTGTAGACTACCAGGTTAACCAGCAATAGCCAAAAAAAGAAAAACAAGATGTGAACTATTCTGGGAGCTGGAGACGCTAATGCGAGTTGATACCTTATCCTTCACTCTACAGATCCACTGGCTTACACCCTGTGTGTGACACTGCTGATCGTAACCTCCCCATCATCTAGCTCCAGTAATGTAAACATACCACAACCAAGCACACAACATTAAGTTTTTGGATAAAAATTGTTCTTGTTGATACCATTAGGGCATTACCTGTTTTCAGGGCTCTTGACCAAATTGTAACTGGCTGTAAAAGAATGAGACAAATATCATTTCTCAAAAATTTTTCATAATAGTAATCACTAAGGGCCAATTTCCCAGTGATGGCATAAGCTTAGTTCAGGCCTAAGTGACTGTCCAATAAAAATTAAACTAAGATTAAACCGTCTGTGAAACAGGCTCAAATTCTTTATTTCTCCAAAAAACGACAAACTTGCAAAATTTTACAGCTTTTGATTCATGTTGTATTTTTGGAAACAAATACTGTTCCACTGAAATCCTTCCTGTAACATGGCTTTCCCTTTTAAAGGCCAGGCCAAGGGCATGTCTCATCATTTTTCTTCCCAAATTTAATTGGAAGAACTTGTCTCAGATCAGTACTCCTGATTTGGGATTCTTTGTGACCCCTGACCCTGATTTTTAAGGGCGAATCCTACCTTTCAGTCTCTGCTTCCTGTGCAGACACTGATATGCAGTGACGCTGAGAAAGAGAATCAGACACAGCAGTCCGATGGAGCAGAGCAGCACAGCACACAGGTAAACATCTGAAAGGCAAAGGGCGGCAGACACGTCACCATCACTGCAGTCATGTTTACTACTAAACAGGCAAGTTCCCTCGATCAGCGCTGCCTTCCTCCTCTACAAGTCAGCTGCTTACTGTTAAGACACGGGTAACAGTAAGACGTTGGTAACGGTAAGACGCAGGTAACAGTAAGACAAGGGTAACGGTAAGACATGGATAACAGTGAGATATAAATGACTGTGCGAAACGGGTAACAGCAAGATATGACACTCCGTGCTACATGCTAACCTTATGATGAAAAATTGAATAGAAATCAATGGACCAGGGCTAAAAAAGCTCATATGCCCCTTTCCCATTTACTTCTGTTCAATGTCGTTAGTTGGCAAACATAACGCAACATCACATTAATTTCCCCAAAATAAATAGTTTAAAGAACCAGTGCTGTGGAGGATTAGTCCATCAGCATGTCTGTTTCTGTCCCTCGTGTTTTCGTGAGAGAGGAAAGGCCCGTAACATACTTCTAACGTCCTGTCCTGAGCTCTAAGACAGAGGAGGGCGAGAGGCGGAGTTATGGCTGAGGAAAGGCAGCCGTAGCGGCCGCCAGTGTGTGTTCTTGCCCTCCCAGCGGGGAGTCGCGTTTCAGCGCCGGCCAGATGCTAAACTGCAAGCTACATTTCCTAAAGGGATCTTGAATCACCACCAATCAGCTCATGTTTTAAAGACAATAAAATGAGCAAAAAAAAGACAAGCTCAAAGAGAGAGGAAAGATGAGGCACACAGTCTTGCAGCTGTTCAGCGCAAAGAACAGGAGATGAACAGGAGATGAACAGGAGAAGAACAGGAGAAGAACAGGAGATGAACAGGAGAAGAACAGGAGAAGAACAGGAGAAGAACAGGAGATGAACAGGAGAAGAACAGGAGAAGAACAGGAGATGAACAGGAGAAGAACAGGAGATGAACAGGAGAAGAACAGGAGAAGAACAGGAGATGAACAGGAGAAGAACAGGAGATGAACAGGAGATGAACAGGAGATGAACAGGAGAAGAACAGGAGATGAACAGGAGAAGAACAGGAGAAGAACAGGAGATGAACAGGAGAAGAACAGGAGATGAACAGGAGAAGAACAGGAGATGAACAGGAGAAGAACAGGAGAAGAACAGGAGAAGAACAGGAGATGAACAGGAGAAGAACAGGAGATGAACAGGAGATGAACAGGAGATGAACAGGAGAAGAACAGGAGATGAACAGGAGAAGAACAGGAGAAGAACAGGAGAATGTTCAGTTCGCTATCCTGGTATTACGGTAGAGGGAGATTTGAGTCATTCGGTGTGATCAACTTCATCAGACATCAATCAGACTTTTCGAGTGATATTTACATGCAAATAACTTACCTATTTCTGTGGATCGCAGCTGATGACACAAAACTATGTCGAGAAAGAATGGTCATATTGCGTACTTTTAAGTTTTATTATCTTTTTTCAAGTTATTCAGACACTTTTCTGTCTTAGCTCATAAATATTCCACTTTATCATGGTGTAGGTAAGCACGGGTGACATAACATGTTTAAATATGACTAACGGCCAGAGGTCTGCCTTGGCATCTTGGGTTTGGTTCAGCCTGACATACCGTATGGTCCAAAGAGATGGTAAACGGAAAGGGCGAAGATGGTCTCTTTACCTTCAAACAGCTGCCATATCCCTTCCCTGCTGTCAGCTGCCTGTTGGACTTGTACTGGAACAAAAGAAAGGAGAAACCTGCTTCAGTTATGGCAGAAAGTTCACCACAGCTATTCTTTTTCATTCTTTTTACAGAGTGCACCGCAGGAGAGAAAATGATTGGCTCCGCCAAGCTGAGGTGTTCATCCTTTATCCTGAGTATGTCAACCGATGACCACATCTGCTTCTAGAAATTTCCAAGCTTCCAGATGGCTTCCAGTTCCCTGTGCCTAGAATTGGTCAGGTAAGACTGTATAGGGATTTAAATGCTGTAGGGGCTACGAAGTCTGAAGTTTCAAAGCATTTTCAATTAACTCTTGGACCAAACCTTGCCTGAGATGTGCATATAATCTCTTCTTATGATCTGGTTAGAGAATATATATTTGCTTTGAGTTTCTTTATTGAATTTAGTTACTATGCTCTTTGGAAAATAACTGAATCTCCAATATCTGCAGCTTATTTCCTTTATGGTTGGAGTATCCTTTGTAGTTCAATGAGAACCAGCCTGCTTAATGGGGACCGAGTGCCTCAGCCGCAGACAATATTTAACTACACAACTGACTCGTAAAGTACATTCAGTTTGAAGTTTCCGTTTGACACACCTACCAGAGCACATTTTTCTAATTAGACTACCACAAAATGCAAGTAATGGGAGGGATTTTAAACCCAACTGCAGAGTATCAATAGTCATGTCAATGTTAAACAGACGTATGGGCCTCCACAGCAGAGGTTTGCCAATAACAGTGTTGCAGTCAAAGGGGGATGTCAGCAGTTTGCTGGGCCCATGTGATTTTATAGGAGTAATGTGATCTTTGTTCTACAGCGCAGTTCTTCCGACAGTGCAAAGGCAGAACACAGTAATGGTGGGTTTGTCCGCGATACTCTCTTTGTTCTTTCTCTCATCGCCAACACCCATTTCTCTTTCTCTTTATGTACTCCTCCCTGTCTTTTCTTTTGCAGTCGTACAGCTTGTACAATGAAGCTGAATACACTGTGGTCTGGGACGCACATCTCTTTTGGAGACACGCTCCGTCGGATTCTGAGACTCTTTCACTCCGCATAACAGCCTCCCTTATTCTTATTCAGTCCTCTTCTGAAAGCGCAGCTGGGGATTCAGATCCACTGCAAGTGCCAGTCCTCACTATTACTGACACACAGGGCCAGCAGTGTGCGCATAGGCCACCCTCCAAAAATTGTGCTTAAACTGCGGGCTGCCAAAACCAGCACAGGTGGGTCACTAGCCTCGTATCTCAAACATCCCCTACCCGACAGTTTTCTTTTTGTATTTTTCCAAAGGAAATAATTTTCCTTGCGAGGAATTAGCACTCGAATATTTAAGTGGCACTTCTATTTAAGTACATGCAGGAGCGGTGTCCGGTGCAAATGCATGTCAAGCACATTTGAGAAGTTAAGTGAGTGTCTTCCAGAGAATTCATTATAAAATGATTCACCCTAACAACGCTATACGCAACTGTAGCTGTCCAGAGATGTAAAATATCAAAATCAGATGCTTTTGAAAATCTACTGAGACAACTTGTTTAAAAATAGCTCCGGCAGGGGAGCTCTTTTAAACAAGTTGCCACATGATAGGTTTTCAACAGCTCAGGATAATTACAATTTTAATTCCTTGAAAATATATTCAGCGCTCAAAGGGTTAATACCAGGTAAGCCACTTTTGACTGCAGTATCATGCACCTAAAATGTTAAACAACTGTATAAAACTTGCTATACACCATGCTATACCATAACAACTGTAACGAGGCAGAGATGATTGAAAGACCACATTGCAGATTTGTCTATTGTTCTCAATATTACTAAGGCACACCCCGTCCCACTCCTATTGGTTGGCCTGGACATTGATTGGGCTGCTCATTGGCTGGGCTCAGGTGTAGCCCCCATGTGTGTCCTGTCAGCCCTTCTTTTTGGTGGCCTTAACTGATCAAGATTGTTGTCTCATAGTACAGTCCTGGATGGCCTCAGTCTTGCTTGTCTTATTTTTGTGATTTTAATTCAATCAGTTGGTAATTTGACCTTGGAAACAAGGTGTGCAGATTTTGCTGCCAATTCGGGACTTCAAATAATAACTCGGGTATTGGGGATTATAAAGAATCCGGATACAGAGCATTTTTAGGATTTGAGATTGAGCTCACTGGATTAAGAGGTTGGATTTGACTGAAATCAGGGGTGGTATTTCACTCTGTAAAATTATGGCGCTAGCTGAGAAGCCGTCATAACTTAAACACAGAACCCTGTATGGAACATGAGCCGCAATGAAGTGCTGTTTCTGGCTTCTCCAGGGGCAGCTATCTGGTCAACTCACTAATCCCGCTTTGTGAAACCCTCCAATAGTGCGGCCTCCAGTGCTGCAGAGAGACCTAGATTGCTCCACGTTGTACCCGAAAGGGCCTGGTTCGGAGCCTGGGAATGCAGTATATTTCCCACCATTTTCCTGGATAGTGTTGAAAAGCAGAATGTGTGGGAGACAGAGATGAGAGCTTGTACAGGGAGGGCCCAGTTTCACAGTGGGGGAGGAAACAGCTGTACAGAGACCTGGGCACTAACACCACCCCCCACCCCCCCCAGGGTCCACACGCCCTGATCGACCCAGCAACCACCCGGGTCTGGGGGGGCCTTCACCCCTTACCTCGCTCTAACACAGCCAGACCAGCCCACACCAACCCTTCCCATTTCTCTGTAGCTTTTCCCAGAAATGTGATTCATTGATGGCCCGTGTACAGGAATATCCATCTCCTGTTATCACGAGCTGAAAGTTCTCCTGGTGCTCTTTTTGTACGCTATTTTAGTACTGAAGCAGTTGATATTAATATACTGTAAATTATTCCTACTCCAAGACTGAGTATAATTTAAAGTCTGCAGACATTACAGCCCCTCAGATACTGTGACCCCAAAGGACTGGAATTAAACCTGCAGAAACTGCTGCCCTCCAGGATGAAAGCTAAACCTGCCATCACTTGCAACTCAACAGGACTTGAGTTAAACCTGCAGACACTGTGGCCCTCCAGGACTTGAGTTAAACCTGCAGACACTGTGGCCCTCCAGGACTTGAGTTAAACCTGCAGACACTGTGGCCCTCCAGGACTTGAGTTAAACCTGCAGACACTGTGGCCCTCCAGGACTGGAGTTAAACCTGCAGAAGCACTGAGGCCCTCCAGAGTTAAAACTGACTCTTGGGCCCCGGGAGTTGTTTTTCGATGGTTACCTCGTAGTTCCGTAGCATCTGTCCCGTTTGAGGTGGCTCTCCAGCGGTTGCGGTGCCTCTTCACCTCCTGCACCCTGCAGACGTAGCGTCCGCCATCGTCCGGCGACACGCGGAGCACCAGCAGGTTATAGGCCCTTCCCTCGTCTTCCTCGGACAGCCGCAGCTTGGGCTGCTGGAAGCGCTTGGTGTAGTTCCCGTAATACTGCGCCTTGCGCATGTTCAGCTTCACTATCAGCTGCTCCGGCGCCCCCTGGTGTTGGGAGAAGAGCCAGCGCACCACCAAAAGGCTGCTGGCCCACCGTCGCTGGGACACCCGGCAAGAGAGGGTGACGTTCCCGCCCTCAGGGCTCATGATCACTGGCCCCGGGGTCACGCTCACGTTCAGGGCCGCGCAGAATTCTGCAGAGACAGAGCCATCATCAGGCGGGATGCCAGGGTACAGCAGGGGCCACAGGTTCAGATAATGAGTGTAAAAGCAGAGGTTGTAATAACATTTGCACAACGTTCCGGTAACATTGTTAGGACATTTTTTGTTAGCTTAATACTGCTTCATGAGACATCTAACAGTATAAATGCATACTACATTACAAGGTGAACATGAGAAGTCAGGGGTGAACTATTTGAGTCCCTGAGAACAAAAGTGGTCTAACTCCATATCTATCTTTTTAAGCTCTAGTCTTAAAATGATTCCCAAGTGGTCAACCTGTCTATTACAATAATGGCTTAACTCAGTGTAGTTTCAGTACTGTGCAATAGGTAGGTCATATGTTCCGCACTTCAAAAACGAATAAAGTGCACATTGCAATAGTGGACCAAAATGAAAAAAAAAAAAAGAATTGTACCGCTCTTGCTCTAAGAGGCTCATTTTATGAATGTAGAGTCCCTGCTTCGGAAGAGTGACTTTCTGCCCTCGTACAGGTCCTCCCCTCCCTGTCTCCTGAACCTGAACACAGCGGAGCCGTTCTGTCTGTTCCTTCAACTCTGATGACGCCTGGCATTCGCTGCATCACACTGCGCAGACCCACCGCCAATCCCACGCGGCCTCTGCTGTCTGCATATACTCGCGCAGCTACAAGCTCCAGGCTTACCAGGAGCGGTTTTTGGAGAGCAATGAGACTAATGTACTTTAACCGGCTTAACCGCTGCGGACCTGTGGCCATAGCTGGTAATGCTGTGGCTGGGATTGGAAGACCCCATCGCAGGGCGCCCTAACTAACGTCATCGCCATTTCTGTTCTCGAAGAATTTGGGCCTGCTAGAACTTTGTTGGCTCTTCGATTACCCCAATGAACTGAAAATGCTCCAGGTGAGGGGATCCCACAGTCCCTAAAAGCCATGAAAAACCCAACTCTACTGAAGTACTCTGTGGCTGTACATCCCGCTAACTTCTGCAACCTCTGAGAACATCTGCAGCAAAGCCCATGGAAAAAGCTGCAGGTGGAAAGCGTATGTCCACTTTTATTGTGCATTCCAAAAAGGGAAATTAAAAATTAACAGACACCATCTGTGGTAAGAAGTGTGAAGATTACTTGCTATGGGCTTTCAGAGAGTAGTCCTCAATACTAGAGAGGAAATAAAGTTCTCAAGCAGGTCTTGCACTACCATGAGCACATCACTGCTGCGGCTCTGCTTAAACACCAGAGATAATTACACTGATTCTGCACTTAAATTCATGTGATTAAGAATACACCACAGATGCGAGAGCTTCAAACCATTACCACAAAAGATTAAAGCTATGACGTCTTTGAAGAACAAGCTGTACCATTTCCAAATTGCACATCAAATTTCAGATGTTTTTCAAAATTACAAAAAAAGTTTAATTTCAAGATAAGTACATAAAGTTTGGAAAATTGATGAAACACCCATCATTTTTTCATACAGAGAAGACAAACTAGGATTTAAATGACATTCTGGGACTTGCCTTGATACAGAAACAATTTTTGCATGAAGAGGATTGTAGTTACTGGGTAGACATATTCATTCTGCATACTTTCATAACTTTCATTCTTGACTGAAAAGGGCTTCAGTTTTCTCACAAGTTACTTGCTGAAGAAATCACACCTTCAAACTTCAGGATTTTAAACTTTCCAGTAACACTCTGTTCCTCCTCTTGTCCCAGTGAGCGACAAATGACACCCCCCCCCAAAAAAAAAAGTTTACTCTGACGATGAAAAGCTTTCTTACCTCCAACGAAAGATCTAGTCAGGAGAACTACGACCACTGAAGCGATTTTCATTTTCCCCGTCTCCAAGAGCCTCCATAAAAGCTGCCGAGAAGCTCTAAAAGAAACAAGTGAAGGGATTCCCTCTCCTCTCTCTCTCTCTCTCTCTCCTCTCTCTCTCTCTCTCTCTCCCTCCCTCTCTCTCTCTCTCTCTCTCTCTCTCTCTCCCTCCCTCTCTCTCTCTCTCTCTCCCTAACCTCTCTCTCTCTCCCTCCCTCTCTCTCTCTCTCTCTCCCTAACCTCTCTCTCTCTCCCTCTCCTCTCTCTCTCTCTCTCTCTCTCTCTCTCTCTCCCTCCCTCTCTCTCTCTTACTCTCTTGCCTTCCCCTGTTTGTGTGCGTCGTGTAAAACAGTGCCTGCTCTGTTCTTGCCAGAACCCAACCCAACCCAACACCCTCCCCCCCCCACTCTTTCCTGCAGTCTGAGGGAAGTGTGGTTTCCTTTGGGGGGGGGGGGCAGTCCGCACATCGACTTCCAGCTGAACCTGTGTGAGAATCTGATCTCTGATCCCTTGGTTCTTTTTTTCCTCTTTTTTTCAGGACAGGTAGATGAGGGAGAAAATGAGACCGCAAACCTTAGCAGTAATGAGAGACCACAACTGTGACAATGCCAGAGTCATTGTGTGTGTATGTGTGACTGTATGCACGTGTGTTTGTGCATGTGTGTTTGTGTGTGTATATTTGTGTATGTGGGAAACTCTTCTAAGAGACGGGGACCTTGCTCCCCTGAATCTTGCAGGATTTTCTCTTCCCTAGCAGGGTTGGGGGGGGGGGGGGGGGGGGGCCTCATTTCTTCACTGAGCGCTGGGAACACAAACGTTAATCACCACGCTGAGCGCCTCTCTTTACTGACCTCTGGCCAGCTGCCATCCCTTTTCATACGCACTGAAACGCCACAAGAGGGTGTGTGTGTGTGTTCGCTGTGTGTGACCGTTTGTGTTGTGCGTATTTGTTTTTGCTGTGGACATGTTTGTTTGCGTCACGTGCCTGTTTTTTTTTGTCTGTGTCTTTGCGCTGTATTTGTTTGTGGTGTTTGTGTGCATGTTTGTTTGTTTATGCTGTTTATATATTTGTTTGTGCTGAGTCAGTGTCTGCTCTGTAAGTATGTTTGCACTGTGTTTATTTGTGCTGTTTACGAGTTTGTCCTTTGTGTTTTTTGTGTTGTTTAAGTCTGTTTGCGCCACGTGTTTGTGGTTTGCATGCATTTTTCTGCTGTTTATGAGCTGTGTGTTTATCTTTTTGTGGTGTGCAAAGCGTTTGTACTGCGTGTTTGTATGTTTTAGCTGGTTTGCGGTGCATGTTTCAATGTTTGTGCTGTGCATATGTATGTGCAGTGTATGTTTGTTTTTGCTATGTATACATGTTTGTTGAGTTTACGGTATGTGTATGTTTGCATTACGTTTGTTGGTACTCTTTATGCATGTTTGTGCTGTGTTTGTGGTTTATTTGTGCACATTAATTTGTTTGTGCTGTGTTTGTGCTGTATGTGTGCACGTGTGTTCGTTTGTTCGATGCGCATGTTTCGGCTGTGTCTGTTTGTGCTATGTATGTAAGTTTGCCCTGTGTTCATTTGTGGCGTGTGTGTGTGTGTTTGTTTGTGCCGTGTATCTTTGTATTTTTGTACCGAATTTGTTTGTGATGCACGTATGTTTATGTAGTGTGTTTATGCTGTGTATGTTGTTGTGTATGCATGCCTGTTTGCCCCGTGAGTTTTTGTGCTGTGTGTGTTTGTACTGCGCGTTTGTGCTGTGTTTGTCTGATTATATTGTGGGCTGGTGCAGTGTCTGTGCTGCATGTTGGTGTTCTGCGTTTGTGCGGTGTGGGTATGTTTGTGCTGTGTGTGTTTTATTGCGCAGTAGAGCTCTCTGATATTTGGATTTCTGCGTAAACATGTCTCATCTCCTGCAGCTGAAGACTTAAAGGCCTCTCAATAAAGCTCAGGCAGTCCTCTGCCTGTCTGTGGCCTTCAACACCATCTTTTTTTTGAGAGGGATAATGCGCTGAGCCAACGGTTTTGCCGTGGGCCTGAAACTACATGAAATTGAAATTAACCATTGGGTCATAGACGGCACTCAATTACCCTGATGACATTTAATTCTAGTGTTACTTAAATCTGTCAATGTGTTAACAACCCTCAGAATCTGGTAAGAGGTTATTCACTGCAAGATGACACCATGGTGTTACAAAGTTGTCTGACATATTGTGGAACTTTAACCTGTTAAGGCATGTACCAAAATGTGCTACTAACTCAAATCTATTTCTTTGTCTAATTGGTCAGGGCTTGTATTTGTACAGAATTAATCTTCTCAAGCCATAAAAAGACCTTTTCCTTTTACAACACCATCACAACCAATACAATTTTAAAACTTAGGTTTCTGTCACATTCTTTATGAATATAAATTGATCTACTGGTCTTATACAATTATTGGATTCCACTCCATTAACACCATTAAAGCATTAGTATGAGTTTGCTTTATTTTAAAACCTTAATTTTATTTTGAAAATGATTGCATACTGTTTTTGAATGTTAGTAATTTTGTATGAATAAAATTATACCCTCTGCGATTTTTTTCTGTTTTGTTTGCTTTTGCAAATAGTTTTCCCCTGAGGGTTAGAGGTTAAACGGAGATAGACTTGCGTCCACGTCAATTTCATTAAAACTGTGCCTTTACATCAGCATTGGCAAGACCTTACTGACATGTTTAACTTGTCTGAAAAGAAGGTATGGTGTAAATTAAAATGAATCGCAAAAGAGGAGACAGTGGCCTAGTTCACTCGAATATAGGCCTATATAAAAACGTGTCAGTACATGATTCTTTCCATATTAAATTCCAGTCCGAAATCGTATTCATTACATGTGATCAATAATTGCTCATAGGGACGGACTTCAACGAGTCTCCCTATGTAAACAGATCTTGAAGCGAGGTCTTTGGGAGCCAATTCTCAGGGGTCGTGTAAACTCAGATGAAGTAGGCTAATTGTGATTCCCTGTCACGCGTGATTGCTCCCCAAGCAAAGAAATTGACACCGCCATCTTGTGGTTTGAATACGCTACGCACCCGAGCTGTCTCAGTGCTATGTCGTTTGCATCTTGCACTAAGACAATTGAAATCTGGCAACTGCGTTCGGTTACCAGTGAGGAAATTAGGGTGTTGCGGTGTTTGTCTCCGATGGAACTGACAAATAAATAAATAATTTAGAAACTGCAACATTTTGAGGAAATTTCATTTCACAATAGTGATGGCAAGTTTATATTCGATAATACTTATCGATATATGCTATCACTAAAATATGACAATGACGTGAATATAAGAGGCAAGTGCAAATCTTGCCTTAAAAGGTGCATGATTCACACGTGTGTTATAAAACATTTCAGATGCTGAATCAGGCAGAAGTAGGCCTAATATGTTTATTCAATTACATTGCCTGCAAAATGCAGCTCACCTCCAGCAGCTAAATTGCGCATTTCAACAGAGCTCTGATTAATAGAAATAACAGGGAAAGGGATTAAATAAAACGGCCGTCCATAGATCAGCTTTCTCAACAGGCAGAGTTGTGGCAAGACAAACTGCTGCCAGCGCCATTACCCTGACAGAGCCCGATCGCCGTCGCGGTGTCAGCGGGAGTCGGCTCTTTCCTCGCGGTTTGATCGGCCACGTGTGATACCGACTCCAAGGGCCAATCCCGGAGACGTCTGGGCGTGCGCCAGCTAGGATAAACGCTTCCGTGTATTTATTTTAAGGTTCAGGATCAGGGGAAATCAAAGGAAACGCGATTTCATATCTGCTGTAGACCTTCGTTCCCACGGGCGCGCTAAGCGCTCATAAAAGGCACTTGGGCCAGTCACGGAGCCACGAGGAACGCTTGCGCATTAAATCACCTGCTCAGTTTGCTTGTTTATTGGCTTCGCCATTAGACAAATTATTCTCACTCAGTTGGGTTTGTAATTACACTGCTGGATGCACAAAAGACATGCACATCATCAGCCTGGATTCACTGAGAATTCCTGTACGGAAGCGCAGCTCCTTTTTCCTTAAATGGCTCCTCACCTTTGAAGCAAGGTTAACTGAAATCGACTCTAACCACTTAAATCTTCATTGTTGATGATTGAATTCGAATGATGTAAGGGGAAATAATCCCTTTACACTGGGTGATTCTTCATTTTGGCTTTACGTCGAATGCTAGGTGTTTTTGTTTTTCTTGAAACTGGGCTACATAGGCCTCGACCCAACGTGGCGTGGTAGTACTCGACAAAAAAGGCCCCATCCAATGTCATGAGTAACGCCCTGCAGGCTATGATGAATACGATTTCCTGTTTATTTTTTGATTTGAAAGATACAATTTGAGAGGCGTTGATACCGCTGTTTTCTAGCAAGGACAGTTTTAAGTTTTATTTTTTTAACGGTTAACATTCTATTATGGTAAACATTCTACTTCCGCTTGCCTGCTCAGGAAGGCACTGAAAATGTCAGCAGTGTGAAGGGACTCAAACAGCCCGTGCATTGTCCGGGAGATGGTGAGACACAGTGGTGTTAGCAGCGCTCCAAAGGGAAATCCGATTATCGAGACGTGAACCAGCTGCTATCCCTGATGTAATCAATATCACCCCATGAGTGACTGTACATTCATTTGTCTCTGCAGCATCACTACAACGCTGAGCATTGCAAAGAAGACAGAGAGTAAACCGTGGCGCATCCGGGTAATTTTCGTTTACTTAAATCCTTGTAATTAGCTTTTGCAATTATTTGTCTGTCAGAAAGACTAGAGGCGCGCATGGCTAAGGGATTTACCCTCTGGCCGGTGAAAAGGAAACTTGAGGCTAAAAACCTTGTGTCTCCTGCTAAAATAACGTTAAATATGCTTGAGCCGTCCTCATGAAAGCTCTGTTCACATTCAAATACAAGAGAGAATGCCTCATAGTGTACAGAAAATCCAGCATATTGATCCGTTTCCAGAGCTGAGTCCATTTGTAAGTAAATGTATTGATTGTTTATGTGTACATCTTTAAAAATGCATGAAGAGTCTGAAATCATAAAGGGTTATATTTTAGAATGCGTTTTATGTATTTTCTGTCATATTTGGGAAATAATCTCACGATGCGCAGGTGCGCGCAAACGTCCTCTAAAACATAGGTGCGTTCGTGTGCGCGCGCACACGTAGGCTACACATATTTGCCCACACCGCACATGTGAATAAATAAAAATAAATCTTCATCATTACTACTGATTAATTATTATTTGATAATGAGTCATTATATTTGCTGATGTGCCTTATTCTGGTTTGCAGTCACTGACAAGTTTCTGCAGGATGGGTGTTAAAATTCTACATCCTTCCTTTGAAGAAGCATGACTTTTGCATCCGTCCTCAAAATGGCCTACAAATGTTTAGTGAATATGGAGTAACAGTTAACATTTGTTAATCTTATGAGGAAACACAAACTTTGAAAATTACACTGTGCCATTACTTCTGCTTTTCCCATAAATATTAAACCGCTGTACCAACCACTGAATAGAATGCCAATAATAGGTATAATTCCCACTCAATTTTCTCCTGAATCAAGAACAGTATTCCAGTGCACAATGGTAATTTATGAATAATTACCTGACTCTAGAAATAAAAATTTTAATTGAGGTGGATTGAGCAGTTATATCCGCCAAGAGCAAAATTATTAGCAGGATTAATTTATATAATATCAATGACTACGAAACACTCCTGTGTGTTAAAAGTATCCTGAGAGTAAGATTAACCTCAAGATATTGAAATGTTTTTATGGCAATTTGTACTCAAATCAGTACATGTGAACTGGGAGAATTTCCTTGCTGTTATTTTTTGTGTCGAATAAACTTGTAAGTGTTACAGTAGAAACCAAACACAGAGAATGGAGACTATATTGAACTTGAAATAATTCAGTCCTGTTGACAGGGGGCTACATTAATTATAATTCATAGTGTATTGTCTAATATTAAACAAATAATATTTCGGTAAATTTTAGAGCAAGCTAAGGTCTCATTTGTTTGTGATCTTTCCAACATTGGACTGCTAAAATTCCTGCTAAAGTAATTGTAAACAAATTTTTTTCTCCAAATGTCAAATACCAAATACTTCTTTTATGCATTTTAAAAACGTATATCCGTATTTTAAAAAGGGGACAATTGGGCTGATATCAACAACTGATGGGGGACGATTACCGAAAGCAGGCAAAAATGTAAACTTTTGCAGGTTGGGTTTGGGTCAAAGTGCAAAACCCCAGCTGTTTGAAGCCTGGGAGATATCACAGTAAAACCCTAAATTCTTAACTGAACCATGGATCTGATGATCAGAGAATTTTCTCTGTCTTTGTAAAACCCCTGAATTGATGTCAGCTCTGGAACCAGGTTGACTAATTTAATCCTGTAATTTTCATTTTTAACACTCTATAATCTAACCATTTTGAATTATTTTCATTTTTTACCATTATAACTCATGTAAGCAGGTCAAAGAAATTCATTCATGCACAGGGGTCACTGATTATCACATTTCATATTATAGTTGCGATATACTGTGAGCACCATAATTTATTGGACAGTGCTACATTTTTTTTATTTTGGTTTTGCACTCTAGCACCGGGATTCCTAGACTTGGTCCTGGCGCTCCCTGTATATGCTGGATTTTTCTTCCAACTGCAATTGGAATTTTATGATTTCTTTTACTTTAATTTTTCCCGATTTATTGCATTTCATGTTTTCAGTGGAGAGCATCTTAAGCCAAATTTTGACAGAAATATCCATGTGTGCCATAAAGAATAATAGGCCCTTGAAAATATAGTGGTTATTTTTCAATATTTTGGGCAATTTCAGGTGACATCTTTTTTTAAACAGATTAAATTACACTGAGAATATCAGTTGGTACCAAATTAGGTTGCTTAACACAGGTGTGTCGAATTTTTGCAAAGTAATTTGCTTGAACTGAATTACGCAAACATGACACAAAACAGGTTTGTCTCTACGAGTTGCTTACCTCATGAATTGATCATTTGTGTGACGTTTTATCTTTGGTTTCACCATTTAGGAGCCTATTGATCATTTACTATGGTTTACCCTTAGAGCGCTGAAAAAAAGTATTTATATATATATATGTATATATATATATAAACTTAATTATCTTGTGTTGTTGAAAACACATTTTGTGGCAACTTGTTTAAAAGAGCTCCAGTTTTAAACAAGTTGCCACATGGTAGGTTTTCAACAGCTTTGATTTTGATACCTTACATCTGTCAGCAACAATAGCTGCATTTAGTGCTTTAAGGGTTAATAATTGTCCTGTTATAATTGAGTAGTTTCTAATATATCACTACATGGTTATGGAATTTTTAGTCTTCATTACATGTATAGATATCTGATAAAAGGTGGGTTAAGAAGATCACTACCTACAGTTAAATACGCCTGCATTAGACAAATTAAGTGCTAAATTTCCTGCTCGTTTCAGAGACTTTATGCCTTCGGTCTCCTGTTCAGGTTGGTAAATTCGTGTTCAGCTGAACTCACATCTGGTGATTGGCTCAACCATCATGACAAAAAGAACCAAAAATGTGTCACGGTCCAGTGCATCATGGGTGCACATTGTATATTACTGCTGTAAGCTGCGAGTGCTGACTTAATAAGCCTGAGCCGAGCCCCTGCAGACCTCCAGTTCTGCAGTTTTTTCTTGGATAATATATGCATCAGAGCTTTTTTTTTTACGCAAAGCCGATTATTGCTGTGGATGTGGTTCATGCAAGTCAGTGGTAAAAATCCTGCTACCAATTTTTTTTTTTGCCCTCACCCTATGGAATGATTCCATGCAGCAAACCAAAGTGTCTCTGCTTCCTAAGGATTTCATACTGTGTACCACTGAGTGTCGTTTCTGCAATCTGCAATTTATAACTAATTTTCAAAGCTAATTTGGAAGTAGTAGAATTTGCTCGCCAAAAAATAACTGACCGTGAATAAGAATGTCTGACCTGATAAAACCCATATATGAGTCCATCAAATGCAGCTGCTGTAATCAAACCTGTGAAACTTCAGGCCTACTTTAAAGTCTAATGGAGATACCAAGGTTTCCAATGATCCCAAGTTTGTCCTGCTGAATTACAGGGAAATGTGTTTAAAATGATGTACAAGATCTAGATATTTTCCATTTGGTCTAATGCTGAGGCCATAAAAATATGGAATCCTGGGTTTGAATATTTGTCTCAGTATAAGTGTGATGTAGCTTCAGTGAAGCGCTGCAACCAGCAGATACAGAATTTGCATGTGACATTGTGCAAAGCTGTGGGGGGTAAACTCTTTTTTGACTGGTTAAGGCTAAACTTTAGTGCAAAATGAGAGTTTAAGAGGTTAATAAAATGACTGTTTTCCACACGCCGACATGTGCTCTGCAGTCCTCAGAATGATGACTATGTGCCCAGAATTATTTCAGATACTAATGTGGAAAAAGGCTAAATGTGCAGCCACTACAATAATGCAGGAGATATGAGAGATTTTTTTGCGATGATTGAAATCAGATCCTAATGAGGGGCCTTTAGTCTCAATGTAACGCACAAATGTACTGTATGTACTGCTAAACCTTAGAGCACCGAAATAAATGAAAAAATATATCAATTCAGTTATCTTGTGCTGTTGAAAATTAATCACGTGGCGACTTTTTCAAAAGAGCTCCTTAAAACAAGTTGCCACAAGATGGATTTCCAACAGCATTGATTTTGACATCTTTCGTCATTGAGGAACAGTAGTTGCATGTAGCGCTCTCAGGGTTAATGTTCTTGTAAAAATACCTCAAAGGAGCTGCTGAGTTTGTGACTGCGAAAACTCCCGTTCAGTTCGGAGTCTGAACCTAAAACATGTCTGCTACTGAGCTGTGAGTCTTTTTCCCACGACGCACAGCAGCTACCGCTGTGGTCTATGCGGTCACTCACTCACTCACTCACTCACTCAGCCACGCATGTTTAGTGGTGATGCCGTGCGGGATGCCTGCACACTGAGCACCGTGAGAGTGAATGCTTCACTCCTGTTCTCTTCCACAATTGGTAATTTTCATCTTTCAAGAAAACTGCTGTAAAAGTGACTTTCTCCATCCCAGCTCGGAAATGCATTACTTTTAATTTATCTAGCTGCTGTTTACTATGAATTGTGATTGAATAGAATTGTACACTGTTGAAAAACCTGTGAGAGTAATTTTACAGTTGTTGACATGTACAGATACATTGATGTCCCCACTTTGGTTCTGGCTGCACAACAAAGCAGTGAATGATTGTCACCGGTTCGCTCTGAATGCCATTTATACTGGACAATCGTCCTTTTGCCCAACTTTTTGCTGGAAACTTGAATGATGAGTGATGTTTATCGCACTTAATTGTGCACTGTGTTTAATGGAAAACGTGCGACTCATCGTGCATTATGTAAAAATCAAAGACATAACCATTTACCAACAAGCAAAAAATGAAGAACATTCAACACGTATATATGACTGTACCAGGGACATATTGTCAATTCAAAAAATAAAATTTTTTTATTATTATTTAAATTAATTATTTAAATTTATTATTAATAAACGCATGTTTTTAATTTATTATTAAAATGTTTATTTTTTAAACTGCCAGAATTTTATTTCTATAGTACTGTCAAGATACTGAACAATCTTTTCTTTACCTTTTAACAAACATTGTAACAAAAGCAAAAAAACTGAAACTAGCTTTAAATTGCTAAATTGTGTGGCAGGCACACTTCAACCAAAACATTCACTAGCCCTCATAGTCTGTGGGCTAGTGAATGCTCATCTTTGTGAGAATTCCGTGATATGCGAGAAAAATGTTTTTACATGCTTTAGAATATGCTTGAATTTTTGCCTCACAGGGATTCAACCAGACACTGTTAAAATTGATGTAGCACTGATATCATGGGATGGCAGTCCTGCCGTAATTCCTTTAGCCTCGTTCTCTCTGCATTATTGGGTTAGTGGCTAAGGTGCCTGTTTCTAACAATGCATTGGAATTACACCAGTGACAGAATGACTTGGCAATGCTGTGGCCCCATTGTGTCTCTTTCCCGACAACAGTGATTACTGAGTGTGGGAAACTGTATACTTGGGGTCTAAAATGGTATTTTAGAGCGGGAAATGAGACTCATGAGAGGAGAGAAATTATGCATAAATACATTTTACCTAGAGCTTTATAAATGTCTTCAGTCGGGGAAAATAGATCAGAAATTGTGAATATTGTTCAGTCCACAGGGAATTGGGTGAAGAGGGTCTGTAAATGTCCTTAAGGTGCAGACAATCAGCTTTATTTTCTAGCATTTATGTCTGGCTAGAGTCAATCATATACTGTGGGAATTTCAGCATTTTAAAATCGTGTCATCGTCCAAATACTAATGGCCTCTACTCTGCGTGAAATTTGCGACCCGAAAATGTACCGCTGGAACAGTGCCAAAACTCTCAGTGTTGCGGCCTGCAGGTATTCCAGAACATTTTTAGAAACGCTTTCCAAAAAAAAGGAAAACACACGGGACTTTCCCCGCCTCCTCAGCAGGGTGTCAGTGCTGTAATTGGATCGTGAGATTGACAGGAATATGCCGCAATCTGATAGGCTGAATGACTCGTCAGCCGCTCCAACTGAATCTCTCAAATAGAATGAGTCCGTTGAGGGTGAGACACACCGGCTCCTCTTTATGTTGTCCAGAGCTGGAAATTTGTCTCCTTCAGCAAGGCTGCAAGTGTATGACAAAAGGATTCTAGCCAGTGCCCAGCCGCGTAACATGAGGAGGTTTAGTTTGTGATATGCAGCCTGCTGTAGAAAGGAATTCCACTCGCAGCCTGGCAGGAGGTTAGTGTGACCTGTTTTCAGAGCATTATGTCTGACTGTGATGCAGAAGTACAGTCTCTCTTTCTTGAACCAGCACATTGCCTGATTTTATTGTGTGGAAAATCAAGTCACCTGGCAGTCAGGGTGTCTTTGTGTTAGTTGACTCAGAGACAAACTGGCTGTCTTCCCCAGAAAAGCTTTCATTTGC
Source organism: Gymnothorax reevesii (assembly GCA_029721435.1). NCBI lineage: Eukaryota > Metazoa > Chordata > Actinopteri > Anguilliformes > Muraenidae > Gymnothorax > Gymnothorax reevesii. The sequence continues at coordinate 5,000,113 of CM056591.1, forward strand.
TGGTGCAGATCACATGGAATTGCTGAGAAACCGTTTCACCAAGGGTGGACATATGGTATCCTGCCCCGCTGGTAATTTTAGACTCCTCATCTGGATAGAAATGTGCCATTATTCTGGCAATCAGAATTTCCTATTCAGGGGTGTGTTTCCCAAAGGCTCAGCTTGAATCAGAGCTGTGGTTTAAACTAAGTATTGCAAATAAGCTTTTGGGAAGGGTACCCCAAAATAACTAGCTGTCTCATCACTGTTCACTGCTGTAGCTAAAGCCTCGGCATGCTCCTTCCTGATTAACTGCAGTGTGCAGCAAGCCTCTGTTTTCACAGTGTAGTTCACCAGTTGCTATGCTGCCAGTGCCCACTTCCTGAGTTGTCATTGCTACTTCCCACATGAAGCGGCTGGGATGAGAATCAGCACCTCCAAGTCCGAGGCTATGGTTCTCGACCGGAAAAAGGTGATATGTTCCCTCTGGGTTGGAGGAGAGTTCTTGCCTCAAGTGGAGGAGTTCAAGTATCTTGGGGTCTTGTTCACGAGTGAGGGAAGGATGGAGCGTGAGATTGACAGACGGATCGGTGCAGTGGCAGCAGTAATGCGGTCATTGTACCGATCTGTTGTGGTGAAGAAGGAGCTGAGCCGAAAGGCAAAGCTCTCGATTTACCAGTCAATCTACGTTCCTACCCTCACCTATGGCCATGAACTCTGGGTCATGACCGAAAGAACGAGATCTCGGGTACAAGCGGCTGAAATGGGTTTCCTCCGCAGGGTGGCGGGCCGCTCCCTTAGAGATAGGGTGAGGAGCTCTGTCACCCGGGAGGAGCTCAGAGTAGAGCCGCTGCTCCTCCACGTCGAGAGGGGCCAGCTGAGGTGGCTCGGGCATCTTTATCGGATGCCCTCTGGACGCCTTCCTGGGAAGGTGTTCCGGGCATGCCCCACCGGGAGGAGGCCTCGGGGAAGACCCAGGACACGCTGGAGGGACTATGTCTCTCGGCTGGCCTGGGAACGCCTCGGGATACCCCCGGAAGAACTGGAGGAAGTGTCCGGGGAGAGGGAAGTCTGGGCATCCCTACTTAGACTGCTGCCCCCGCGACCCGGCCCCGGATAACCGGTTGAAAATGGATGGATGGATGGACTTCCCACATCCTGGACTGTCATGGCATACTTCCTCTGCTGCCATTTCTCATATCCTGTCCTGCCACCCATCTCCCAAGACTTTCACCACTACAACATTATTCCTTTCCTGCCGTTTCTCATTTCCTGTGGTGCCTTTTCCCACTTCCTGGACAACCACTGCACAGCTGGTTACTGCTTCCTGTGATGTCATTGCCAGTTTCCTGCACTGTTGTGGCCTGGTTCCTGTGTTGCCATTTCTCATTTCCTTTGGAGCCCTTTACCATGCACTGCAACTGCATTTCCTGTGGTGCCGATGCCTATTTTCTCCAATGCATGGGGTCTGTATTACACCTCAGCCCCGACTAAGGGGCAGAGGGGTACTGTAGTCACACACAGCGTCCGTCTGTCTGTCCACATTAGAGTCTGTGCGTTAACTGAAAAATGCCATCACCAATCATCACGATTTTTGGTGAGGACATTGGGGTACACTTACGACAGAAGCCTATTGATTTCGGCAGTGACCCGATATCAAATATGGCTGCCACAGCCGCCATCATGAATTTCCATTCCATGCAATAACTGCAAAACACCATTGCCGATTATCACGGTTTTCGGTGAGGACATCGGGGTACACTTACTACACGAGCCTATTAATTTCACCTGTGATCCGAAATCACGTATGGCTGCCACAGGCGTCATCTTGAATTTCCATTCCGTGCAATAACTCAAAAACGCCATCACCGATCATTGCGATTTTTGGCGAGGACATTGGGCTACACTTGCTATAGAATCCTATTGATTTCGGCCGCAATTCAACTTCAAATATGGCTGCCACAGCCGCCATCTTTAATTTCCATTCAATGCAATAACTGAAAAACGGCATCACCGATCATCAGGTTTTTTGGTGAGGACGTTGGGGTACAGTTACTACACAAGCCTACTGATTTTGCCTGCGATCCAAAATCACTTCTGGCTGTCACAGCCGTCATCTTGAATTTCCATTCCGTGCAATAACTCAAAAACGCCATCACCGATCATTACGATTTTTGGTGAGGACATCAAAGTACAGTTACTAAACAAGCCTATCAATTTTAGCTGCGATCCAAAATCAAATATGGCTGCCACAGCCGCTATATTGAATTTCCATTCCATATCATAACTCAAAAATGCCTCCGTCAATCAAAGCCATTTTTGCTGTGTTTCTTGTTCTTGTGTATTTACAGAAGCCTATCGAATTTGATGGCAATTGGATGTCCAGTATGGCTGCCACAGCCGCCATCTTGTATTTTGCATTCCGCAGGATAACTTGCAAGGGCCTTCATTCATTTATTGTCATTCAAAACAAGTCGACATGGTCTACAACATCCCCCGCCAATCGTGCACTCCTCATTTTCGAACTCAATCAAGGCCTTTATGGTCTGAAGCTACACACCAAATTTGGTTACTGTATCTGTAGTAGTTTCTGAGTAAAGCTGTCCCCTTTATCTCGGACGGACGGACGGACGGACGCACACACACACGGACGGACGGATGGACGGAGGTCAAACCTATATCCCCCTCCCACTTCGTGTTGGCGGGGGATAATAATCCAGGGACTGAGGGGTAACACCCACTTCACGGGGCTATTTTTTCTGTTTGGCAACATAAAATGCTGCTTTAACTGACTTTCCAAAAGTCAATTCCGCATGAGGAGTATTGCCCTTGGCTATATTTGGCACAGTCAAGCAAAAATTTGTGCCCTAAGGGCCAAGTTTTGTCCTTGTGCCTTAGTGCACTGAAAAACAGCCTGAAATCACTACTTTAGTGTCTACAAGTATGTGTAGTACAGTGACTAAACGGAACCTCCTTGCGGTTTTTGTGACTCATAGTTGTTTTTTCTAAGCTGAAAAGGTACCAAAGGTCTTCACCCTACCAGTTGGCTTTCATGATGTAGCGTAATTCTAACAAATCTGTGATGGTGTGAGCAGTGGCCCAGAGTCCAGGAGGAAGGAGGGGTCGGGTTAGGGGGGTCTGGGAGATCAAGCTGGCCGTCTCTGCTCGAGCCACAGCAACAGGCAGCAGAGTGGTCGCGCGCAATGTCGAAGCAGCTCCCCTGATCTGCGCGGATTGCGCCGCGAACATGTGTGCGTGTCCATCACAGCGGGAAGCTCCCGGGCAGCGAGGAGTCATGGGAGACGCGTACACTGCGCCCCATCTCCAATTATAGCATCGCCCGTGCGGAGAACCGGGGGCTGTGCGGGGGTAGATTACTTGCAAAAACCATTCGAAAAACTCAGCTGCCGGGTCATTAAAAAGATCGCCTTTGCACGCCTCCTTACCTTCTTGCTCGAGACGAAAGTGGCCGTGCATCGTACAATAAAAAAATGCCCTCCTCTCCAAATCCTTCGGCTTTTTAAATAAACGGAATCACTTGGAATATCAGGTGCAGGGGACCGACAGAGAAGTTAATTGAATAAAGATACATTTTTCCAGACAGGGACAGACATTTGCCTGAAATTGGGGGTCATACAAAGCATTCCTTCCTTGGTCAGATAATGAAATGAAATTCATGCTTATCAAATTACTCATCATTTGAAGTTTCCAGTTTTTGAAAGGAAATCTCAATATGATTTATGTTTTTCATTCCATATAAGCAGCTTAAATCACATATTTATTGCTTATTTGCAGAAGTTTCAACATCATTTGCCAATAAATACAATGCACTGAAATAATGAATGCTTTTTCAACGACAACTGAATTTAGGTGCTGGCGCACTGTTAGGATTTACATGAAAGACTGTATGGCCAAGAAAGGATAGGTGCAAATGAACTGAAATACTGGATGGGTTTGGGGGTGGGGGGGATGGGGGTGTCATGTCATTCACCATGGCCCAATAAACCTTACAATTACAACTGGAATTTAGGCAAGTGTATATTTTTTAAATTTATGATCAATTAAATTAAGCAAATAACAAGCAGCAAAATACTTGTATATTATTATTATTATTTATTATTATTGAGATTAATACTTCTTAATGTTGTGTTTTTATAGTTTTTTATATATTTATTAATGATATGGACTGTCCTTGCACATGTCTGAAGAAAATAAATAATAATACCATTATTACAATTAATAAAAAATATTATTATTATTAATAATAATAATAACCACCATCAAGGTGCTGCAAATTGGAAGGCAATATTATTTATTAATTAAAACCAACTGATTTGCAATTGCTGCACCAAAAAAAGTCGTGAATACTGGGTGCAGCCTCAAGCTATTTTTGCTCTTGGCCGCATGTGAGCAAAAACACATGATTTAGCTGCTGAAACAAGTCACTCGTCGGCCAAGATTGCCTCACACGGTGCAAGGTGTTTCACTTTCGAACCCTGGTTCTGAGTTAACTGGCATTAGACTCTGAAGGGTTCGAAAGGTGAACTGGACCGCAAGGTCCGGCTCTCCAAATTTAAAAATAGCTGATGCGCGTGTTTATTCCGTCTGCCTGTTACTCGACACCAAATGGTTATTCCAATGCTTGTGCTAGCGGCAGTGGCTAGCTAACAGCTAGCCTCTTCCCCGTTCCCAAACTCTGCTGTTTCTCTGTCTCCCGACTTCAGGGTCTAAACTGCTCTTTTTCCTCCAGATTCGACGTCTGTTTCGGTCAATATGGAATAGAAGGGCCTTGCGAGCTCGAAGGTATGCTTCGCCATTAATGTCCTCTTCACAAGAATTGAGAACTGTTAATATGCCCCCAAAGTGCTGTCTGATGTAACTGAATCCCTGTATTTTCTTCCAGCTGTCCGGTTCAAATGGCATTCTGTGGATATCTTACTGAATCCGTTGTCTTTGAATCTTGACAGAAGTTCTTGCATCACAATGCAAAACGGAAGCAAAGGGTGAGTCGACAGTTGTACAGTGATAAAAAAACAAAAAGTTTTATTGTGATTGAACTTTGGGCTGCTTCACACGGTTTACATTTAGGCTTGTTTACTATGAGAGAATCACATCCAAGAGAAAACGAATGCTTGAAAACCGTCATCCCAATGTTTGTGGACGGGCTCTGCGCCGGCCAGCACCGGTCTCTCCTGGAAGAAATACAGCTCCATAGATCTTCTGATCAGACTTATCCCTCCACATGTTATACTCGAGTAGCTGTTTTAGTTAGAATAAGATCATTAACGCTGCCTATCTCTGTCTTTTGAGCTTACCCCCGGGGCGTCAGATGTTGCCGACGAGCGGGACAGGTCAAATCGTTGGGTAAAAATAAACTTGTCTTAGAAGCAGACGCAAAGGACTCAGAAAGCGCGCAAGTGGAACCCTATCGAATTATAAGTGCTGGGAAGTTTCTGAAATGCGCCCAACTAGCGCAGGACACGAAGCGCATAGGCCCCCATATCCATGTCTGTCTCTGTGTGCGCAGAACAAAGCAGGATAATTACTTCTGTTAAATAGCCGACCACGTGGGGCGAATGTGCAACGCTCTGCGTTCGCGTGAAGCCAGCGTTCATTTTATGATTTTAAAGCGCAAGGACTTGTCTGTTGGCACCCAGAAATATTTTCTGCCGTGTTTTTGGGTGCACTGTGTTTGCACCTATAGAGGGAAATTCTGATTCAATCTAATTATCTGATTCATTTCGATTTTTTTAAAAATGTGAGTGGCAGTTAAGATGAGGATGTAAGGGGCCAAAATATTTATCCTGGGAGTGTTTGGAGACAAGCGCGAGACAGACAGGCCACTGTGATGAATTTATATTCACGTGATGTCATGTTTTACATATGTTTACAGTTGCCGTATCGTGCCCCTGTATTTTTGCCCATAGTTAGCCTTATACTGTCTCCTGCCCGGTGACAACTGATGAAATTTAGCTTGACGGCTGATTCTGTGGCAACAACCCAGTGGCCGTCCGTTCCTTGTCAAGTGCATATTGGTGAATCAAATCGCATTTTACTGTTGGAGTGGAACCATTTTCTATTAGTTATGCTGGTGTTTATAGTTGTGGCGTTAAGACTAAGTAAGGGTCAATGAAACTTCACTGCGCTCTGTCCTCGTTATGACAGATTAAATCATGCCTAAATGTGGGCCTGTTGCTCAAAGATATGAAATTTCAGAAAATCTTTGTTGTATTTTTATTTATGTTTATTTGTACATGATGCAGATTTGCTGATGATTCCCTTAGAAAGTACCATTAAAATTACAGTTGTGTGTTTTTGTGTGAGGGAAATATTATTAAATGATCGCTGAATAACTTTGTTTGTATTTTTTCATTTGAAGGTTTTCTTATTTTGACTCTTTTAAATATATCTTTTTTTGTGCCAATATTCAATTTAGCAGATATGGCATACTCACATATGGCAAATCACTTAGGGCAGATTTTACTTGAAATCCTGGTGACATATTCTTTCTTTTGGGACTGTTATGTTTTAATCGATTAATGCATAAAATCACAAATATACGTATTTATAATGTTCTAACACGACTCCTGATGTAATAATCACTACTGGTAATCGAGAGCACTACTAGTAATATTTCTATATCGCATATAAAAATTCACCAAAAACTTATGCTCTTATGCTCTTCATACAAGAGCCAATGGTTCTGAAACAAAACTGCCTGTTGTTAATTGTAATGATGTTAATTATCAGTCGGTCAGAGTGTTTTATCTGCTTAGTGTGTCACTCGGAATAGATTGTCTCCTTGCTCGCGTGATGATTGCATAGTACAATTTTAGCATGTGTCATTTACAGTAACAAGCCACTTCATAACATACGACTTTAATACGTGATTCACCTCCAGTATGAAGCTGCTATGATGTCAATATTCGGATAAGGATTTATGATGTAAGGCTTGCCCCTCCCACTTATGCTGAGATTTATACATTCAAACCTGTGATAGCTGGGTTAACTGAATTAAGAGGTGGCACAAAAAATCCCTTTTAACTAATACTTTGTCTTAATCAGTTTTAAGTAATTTCCCATAATGGAAAAGTTTTCCAATGAGAAAATTCAGTGGCAAGTACTCAGCTTTCTTCTTCATGCAGTGTTGTGGGGATTACAGAGGCTTGTGAATTCTGTTCAGAAAAAAGTTTCATTCAATCTACAAAACAGAAGATAACTACTCCGCTTACTTCCTCTTTTGCTTTCTGTACATCCTGTGTTTAACCCTCCTATTATCTTTGGAGTTGAATTGACCCCATTCAATGTTTGTTGACTCAAAACGAGCATTCTTCTTTTTGCTGTTTTCTCTTAACTTCATAAAGTGAAATTAACTAAAAAAAAATTATTTTATGTTCTGCACACGTGTTATATGCATCGGTGTAGTCGGGGTCATTTTGGCTCCAAGCTATATTGTCTGGTAAAACTATCATTTTGGTGTTCTTTTTTTCAAGCTGGCTAATACTTTGGGCATTTTCTTATTTATTTCTCATTAATTTCAGAATGAACTTGTAAAAGCAACACTTGTAGTGTAAAGGGAGGATGGAGGGAGGCATGGTTTATTTACTGGGCTATTGTGTTAGTCAGTTCCTAAAATGGCTGAGAGAGAAACTTTGGAAACACTGAGTTACAATTGTCATCTATAATTTTTGCAGAGGTCAGATTGACAACAAATCAAAAAACGTTCATTAATTTGAGGTAAATAGGAGGGTTAAGGTTGTCTATTCATGATTGTTCAAATAATAACAACTAAACAAGGACTAGAAACAACTATCCTCAACTGAATAATGCTAATGGAAATGCAGTTTTGCATCAAAATAATGTGTTTTTTTTTTTTGTCTTACCTCAAAGAAGAGAACTGCCACACCTGATTGGGCTGATTGATCTATTAAAGTTAATTTAAAAAAAATTGAAACCAGGTAAAGACCAATCATTGGTTGAAATAAATGTTTTGTGCCACCTCTATTTTCAACTCACTAGACTCCACTAATGCAGACCATACATGCATATACAGTTAGGTCCAGAGACACAATTTTCATTCATTTTTGTTTTCTATGTCACCACGGTGGATTTGAAAGGCAAAAATCAAGAAATGCCCAAAGTGCAGAATTTCAAGTTCAGTTTTTCAAATAAATTTTCTGGGCCATGTATTAATTACACCCATTTTATGCACAGTTTCCTCTGTTTTAGGGGCTCAAAAGTAATTTAGCGAACTGACATTATCAATAATTAAATAATTATCAATAATTAAATTGTTATTTTTGATCATTGGTGACAAACCCTTTGTAGTCAACAACTGTCGGAAATCTGTAGCCCATAGACGTCACCAGACTTTGGATTTCAACCCTACTGATGCGCTGCCCGGCCTTCAGTACATCAGTCACTTCAGTTCCTGGTTTTTTGTTTGGGTGTTTTGCTTTCAGCGAGTGAAATACATCCTCATTTGCATTCAGGTCATATGATTGACTTGTCTATGGTGGAATATACCACTTCTTTGCCTAAAAAAATCTGGGGTTGCTTTTGCACTATGCTCCCAAGTCGCAGTCCTTTTGGAGTGTAAAGCGTTTTCAAATGAGTTCTGATGTATGTGGCGGAATCTAGGCATATACTATAACCCTGGGCAATTCAGAATGCATCAAGCAGCTTTTGTAAACAGTTTCATCATGACCAGATTCAAGAAGACCGGCTCAGTTTGCAGCCATACATGACCATGCACCGCTCTGCAAAGACGCGGCGTTTTACCTCAGATTCATGAGCAGTTCCTTCCCTTCTCCATATACCTCTTTTCTTGTCTTTCTAAGTTGATCTTTGTCTCTTTTGTGTATAAAATGTTGTTCCAGAACAATACAGGCATTTCTCTATTTCTGGCATGTATTCGGTTTTTAAGCCTTTCCAGCAGTTTACATTTTAAAATCAGCCTTTTTTTAGACTATCTTCAGTGAAGTCTTCTCTTGATTGCGGACTTTGGCACTGGTAGCTGTACCTCCTAGAGAATGTTCTTGATCTGGCCCAGCTGCTGTGAAGGAGTTTTTCTGAACCAGGGAAATAATTCCTCTATCATACGCCTCAGTGTTTATCTGTGACGCTCCTGGCCTTTCTGTATTCCTAAACTCACCAGAGCTTCCTTTCTTCATATGAATATACCAGAAATTTCAGTTTGCCACACCTGATGGTGTGTCTTTCTCTCTGATTGGTTTGTTTAGATTTCTTCTGCCTGATAAGGGCTTGTGTCACTGGTACTGACAGCTCTTTGGATTTCATGTTGAGAGTTGGCAGCAACAGATTCCGAATGAAAATTAAACTCTTGAATTCAACTGTAGACCTTTTAGGTGTTGAATTTTAAATGAAATTATCAGGTACTAGAACACACCTGGCTATGGAACAGCTTAGCATCCAGTTGTCCAAATACTTTCGGTCCTCGAATAAGGGAGGTCCTCATAAAATAAGCGGTAATTCCTACTCCGTTCACCAAATTTCTGATGTGTCAATCCTCAAACTGAAGCAGAATGTCCTCACTTTGAACTCATATTTTTGATTTAATTTCAACTCCAGTATGGTTGACAGCTAAAATACTAATAATTTGTTAACCCTAATCAGTAAAACGCGGGTCAGAAATGACCCAAAGCATGAAAAAACGTGCATATTTTTTACAAATCTTAATCTACCGATCTCAAATTTTTTTCTGTGAACCAAATTTTGTTGTTTTACGGTGTGTAAAAAATTTTTTAGGATCACTTGAGTGGTTTTTATGCATTATAAAATTGTCAACCGGGTCAGTACTGACTCGAGCGAATGTTGTCACTTATTTCATGCTGAAATTCTAATTTTGTCAGCTAAGATTGGTTTTCTTGTGCGGAAATGTAAAGAAGTGAACCATGGCAAGTAAAAGATCAAGATATACAACCCAGAATAATACTCATGCTTTATCTAACTGTGCTTTCAATTATAAAGCTATTTGTGTCAATCAGTTACTATTGATTCATATTCAGTGGATATTATCTTGCTTATTACCTAATTTCATTCAAGCTGAGTTATTGAAAGGATTGTTTAAATATCTGAAAAAAACAAACTTTTTGTTTAACTTATATAAATATCGTGATTTTCATACAATGGTTTGACTGGTATGAGGTGCCAAAATCAGTCAAAATCGTTACTTAACATTACTTAAAAATTCATAAAAAAGAAACTACTTGTCATACTTCTTTTATGTTTGCTATATAATTTAATAAATGTACCAAGCATGAAATAGTGTCATCAAGATTGGAATTTCAATGTTTGAGTTTTTAGGGAAAACAAATTTTCAGTTTCACACTTTTCTACATATATGGAGAAATGCGAAACTTCCATATGGTTTTCATCCCATCTATTTCAAGCATACATAAAACTAGATAGTTTATTCTTTCAAATGAGCTATTGATCATGAAAATAGGAGCAGTTTTAGATTTTTTGTGAATTTTTAAAAATTCGGGTCAGTTCTGATCCACGTTTTACACCAAGTTTTTAGGTTTTACTGATGAGGGGTTATGACCGAATATTTATGGACCTAACTGTAATTTCCATTTTTCCTAAGTTATTGTTAGCTTTCTTTACAAGATGACTTCAGAAAGAGGGGAAAGGGGCAATAAAATCAGTAATAAAAGAAAACTAAATGCATTTGCAATCTGGAGAAGCAAACTGCCTCTTCTGCCCATTCTGATCAGGAGTCTTATCTGCAAAAATTTACATGGATTTCAAACTCTAATATTGTGTCCGCTCAAAAACTGAAAAGCTATATATAATAGAAAATATCCTAATCTATATAACTGTTGCGTACTGTACTGCATGCATTTTTATATTAATTAATTTGGGGGGATTAATTTGGAATATTCATGTCTGCATAATTTTATACAATTTTTTTGATGTAAAGTTTGTTTATATAATCTGAAATATGCAAAGAAATTGACATGGGCATCGTTGCTACGCCTATGTATGGTTTATAAATGAGACACCTGGTCGTCTGCTTGAGGGGGAATGTTAATTTAAGTTTTTTTTGGTCAGCAGAACATTGTTGTAGATTTCTCCCACATAATGCAGTATCAGGATATAAGTTCATGGAAGTTGTCATTGGGATGTTTCCTGACTCAAACCGCACTTTCAGTATGGGGCTCAGTTCATCCATCATTTGTCTAACCACTTACTGCCGGTCAGCTTCGTGGCAGGGCTGGAGCTTTTCCCTGCATGCATTGGGTGAGAGGCAGCAATACACCATGGACGTTTGCCAGTACTACACACAGCATCATACTTGTTTCTTTCTGTCCGTCAGCTCCCAGTTGTTCTCAGGCATTATAAATGTGGCCTGCGGGGGTCAGTGGTGTCTAGTGAGACAGCGTAACCCCAACAGACTCCTTCTTCTTCTCACCTGCATGACATATGCCACCTCTGCAAGCCCTTTGAGGCTGACTCATGACTCACTCAGCGAGTATTGGTACAGACATCTTTCCAGCACACTTGGTGATTTTGCCTTAAGGTGTTTTTTGTATTATGTCTTGTTGAGTACTTTTCCATGTTTTGTTACTTGCTTAAAACTTTTATTGTGAGGTTTTTGTATTAGTATGTATAGTGGTTTGGCATGGATGCATCTTGTGATATTATTTACTTTTTTCTGGCTGATGGAATGATTGTTTTATTGAAACTTTGTAAAAACCAATAAAGCCAAATTTTGACGTCTTTCCGTGTGAGAACTTAGTTCTGTTCGCAGAACCAGGGGCCACAAATGGAAGTTAGCAAAATATGAATTTTATTAAGTAATTTGGAATATTTATAAGTATTTTATCTGTTGGAGACTGGTAACAGCGTGGAAAGCTTTTCTGATCCCAAAATTACATGACTGTGTATTTGTAATGGTTTTCCTTGCTATTAGAATAACGCCAATTTGCTTTCCTCTGATGCTCTGTTTAGCACATAGAATTAGCTCCGATGTGCATCTAGTTTTTTAGGGTTATGGTTTACAAATTCAGTCTTGATGTTGGATTACCAATGATGAATGTGCTCGTATTGTTAGAACCATCTCCTGAGCTCAGAGTTCAGCTGAAATTGTTTGATGCGTTTGACTCCTGAGCTGTGATTTATCATGTGAACATGTACAGTGGTGACGAGAGTAATTTTATTGCAAGATTCAAATTATTATTATTATTTTTATATTATATATAAATATATTATATTTTATATTGATATAATTAATAAATTAATCAAATATGAATATAATTGTTTGTCTATTAAATGCCCTGTGAGCACAGACAGGCAATCACCTGACCAGCTGTCTCATTTTGCACATGCATGTTTAGAAATGCACACCGTTTGTGATTTGTAAATTTTTGTTTCACTGTCAGATTATTTTCTCCTTTATCTCTGTTAAACCTGGACTGATGTTACATTTTATTTATGTTAATATTTTAATCAGCCATGAATTCATTGGGTACGATATGTAAAAAGTGAGTTGATTCCTGAGTGGAGCATTCTGTAGACAAAAGGTACTCTGCTGGTGAGGTCACTTGGACGTTTATGTGTTCTACATTCCATTTGTGTATAATTAGTTAGGTGCTAATACCAAATGTGACCTCATTGGGATTTACATGATAATACCAGTTGGAATCACTCTGGGTTCATATGCTGTAGATAGATTGGCATCTCTTGTCATTGTAAAGCCAACCGGATGTGAAATGTTTGTGTAAAAATAACATACACGTTTCCCACCGCTACAGTGCAGGCCACTTAAATGTTTCTCCAGGTCAATTCTCTACTTTGAACCAAAGATTCATTCGTACCCCTGCCTGTCTTATAGTCGAGTGGGCTTGTATTTTCTCTTCCAGCTACTGAAGACATCAAGATAATCTGCCAGGATTTTATATTCAGCAACCACAGATTCAGGAAAAGTATTGGTGGAAGACCGCTCCATTTAATTTCATCTGCTAGCTAGCTATGAATTTCCAATTTTTGTTGATACTTCAGTTGAATTCCAGTTGTTGCTGAATTTAATGACGACTGCATGTCGAGTTTGGTTGTGTATGGAAGTGCTTTCCTTCACCTGAACACTTCACCTTTCCACATGTATTGTTTGGTTTACCTAAAAATGATTACATATTTATTTGGAGACTGTGGCTTGTGAACTTTGAAGTATTCATTGTCATCCAGTAAGGCAGAGTAGCAGGAGCCAGTTGCCTTTTTCACCACCAATCGGAGCTGAGCTCCATTATCATGCAGGGGACGCCCTCTCATTACAGGCTGCTCTTCCGAGGGGAGAGAATGACAGGCAGCAAATGGCCTAGCAGTCAAAGATTTTCAAGGGATTTTTCGCTAGAAAGTTTATAAACTTCCTGTATTGTCATCTAAGAAATAAGAGTATTATAGAATATAATGGCTTGAAAAGAAACAAGATATGGGACTTGCATTAAACACAAAAAGCATCTATAAAATATGATGGGAAGTATCATAAATATTGTCAAATATGATCACAATATGAAAGGAATACTCTTGCAAAAGGAAAAAAAATCCCACTCAAGGAGCCAGTATCTCTACAACAGAACAGAAAATATAATAAAATTCTTTAAGGCAAGTACAGGAAACACAATGACAATTATGTTTCATGGAGTGCACTGGTTCTGGACAGTGAGCTGAGTGTGAGTTGTGTGAAAATGTCACCAGTATGTATAAATCTGTTTAGTTTGATGTAGCATTATTATTGACGGGCATTACAGAAATTATCACACTATATTGGTGACAGGAAGTTAGCGGAATGTGTACTTTCAAATTGCTCACTTCGTTTTAAATGCCTTCCTGTCCAGATGATTCTGGTGGTGCTATAAACAGCTGCACGGCTGTGGATTTATTTGGCTGTGGTTCTGTCCTGATTCAATACCAGACCTGTTGTTTGGACTAGGGTCTTTGTAATTAGCTGTGCAGTGGATTTATTGTTTAGAACTAATTGTATCCTCTGAAAGACTTTCAGGAGGTTCCATGGTTTTTGAGGAAGGCTGCCGCCGTGTCTGTCGTGGAGACTTGGGCGCCATCGCTGGAGATCAAAAAAAGACTCGGGGATTTCTTTCACTTCTGGTGCGTGGCTGGACAGAAACCTAAACCAGAACAAGTTTGATAAACTGGGTGATTTGAGCCTTTTCTTGGGCCTGTGGAGGCATAAATAGGCCCAAAAAAATGTTGAAACGTTCTTTTATGGTGATCCCTCCCAACACTTGGTCTTCCCCTTGCTGTAAAAGCACTGACTCATCTCAGCTTGGCAATCGGACACCTGGTTGGGCCCGTTTGGTTGTGTTGGGGGGGGGTTGGCCGTTGTTGCTCAAGGGGAGAAGCGTGCCCGCTGGGGGATACATTTGTGCTCGGACGGTCTAGTTTATTGTTTGGTGGAGGAAACGGAGGCCCTTGATTCAGAAACATGCGGCCGTTACTCTTGACTTAGATAGGTGCATACATCCCTCTCCACAGTGACAGGAAGCAGTTCTTACATGAAACTGCTCACAGCCAAGGTCTGAGGATTATTAATAGTACCTGGGTCATGATTTCTGGAAAGAGTTATTTCTGTTGAGTTTTTTTTAAAATGTATTTTTTTGGCATTTTGAGCTCTACAAACTGAGTGTCACCCAGTTCCATCAAATTGGAGAGGAGGCAGACATCTCTACGGCCAATATCTCTAAAACTCGGCAACTTGCATAGAAACAATCTAGAGCGATAGATGGCACGACAAGTACGGGGAGCCCCTCCATCTTCCTTGTAGTATGGCTGCCAGAACTGCTTACAGTACTTTAAGTATGATAAATACTCAATGTATACACTGATTTATACTCTTTTGGCTCCATATTCCCGAGTCCTGTTGGCTTATTTAGTGCTACAACACAATGGCTAGAAACTGAAAGGCTTTTGGTCAGCAGTCACTCCAAGGTCTTTTTCTGGTAGAACACACTCCAGTTTTAAACCTCCCACAAAGTAATCCTGTCTAATGTTGTTATTTCCCGTGTGTAGAACTTTCCATTTAGTTATATTAAATTTAATTTGCCAAGTTTCCACCCACCACTGGATTCTATCTAAATCATTCTGAATCACCGTAGCACGCTGTAAGCTCAGCCAAACCTCCTAATTTAATATCATCCACAAATTAAAAAAGAAAATATGAAACAATATCAGCATTATTAATTTGGTTTCTGTCCCAGCGATCTCCTTCTGAAACCCTGGAGGGCTGATGTGACTGTCGCCTGGTTTTTTTTCGTGTTTTCCGGTACTTGAAGACACTGTACAATGGAAGCTGGAGGAGTATTTTCATTTTCTGTAATTTTGACTTACATTCTGAATTAAAAACACGGCTTTTGTGGGACGGACATATGTAAAGTTTAGGGGTGTGTCCAGGGTTGGAGGTGGGATTAGTTTTCTCTGGTTTTGTTGGTTGGCTATGGCTGACGTTTTCCTAACTGTCGGAGAAGGGGGTTGGGCAGTCTCAGAAGGTTTCCGCCCAGTGACATCATAGCTTGAGGAAAGAGTAAGTGGACTTCAGATTTTGTGGACACGATTTTTATGGCGGGAAAATCACAGCCCACTGTGGGGAGACATTGTGAACAGAGCCAGATATTTACAGTGCAATGATATCTATGGTGTAACACTCCAGATATGATCATGCGCTCTCACTGAAAGACGAAAATAGTCCCGACTTGATTGCACCGTTACTTCAAGTCACTGATTGGTGTAATAGTCAGCACGCCTTGTTTCCAGGGTCCCTGATTGGCTGATGATTGAAAGCAAATTATTTTGACAGCTCTGTCCTTACAGTCCTGTACAAGCACTGTGTTTAGAGTTGCCATCAGTATGAGATATTTCTGTTAAGGCCAGCTGTGTCAAAATGGCATGATTTGAGAAGATTGTGCAAAAATACCTTCCCGTTTACTGTAAATTGACTTGCATAACTTGTGCAGTCTGTGCATTCGTCTGCTCTAAGGGAAATTTTCTGTTTCTGAATTTAATATATGCTGATTTGATGAGTGAAGAGAATAACATTTTTGTCATCGTCACCAGTAAGATTTTTCTGTGAGATTGGCTATAAATCCAATGTATTTTTTGTTTGAAAACATAGTCTACAGCATTAACACCTTATGTTTTAACAATACAGATCTTGCAGAATTTCATTTGACTCCATTTGATTTGACATGTACCACCCAGATTGGAGTAGGCTGCTTATTGAAAAAGAGCAAGTGTGTTAACCCTTTGAGCGCTGAATACATTTTCAAGGAATTAAAAAAGTAGTTATCCTGAGCTGTTTAAAACCTATCATGTGTCAACTTGTTTTAAAGAGCTCCAGAAGGGTATCTCTTTAGAACAACTTGCCGCATGATAGGTTTTCAACAGCGCCTGATTTTGATATCGTTCACCATTGGGCGACTATAGATTCCCACAGTGCTGAAAGGGCTAATATGTGCTCTACCAGTTAAATTCAATAGTTTCAACACTTAACTCCTATTTTTTGTGAAATTTTTAAGCAGATTTTGCTTATGTATATAACCTCAAATGGCACTGAAGAAACAACCCAAAGGTGCAGTTCATTGGTCAGAATTCCCTAAGCAGTGCTGGTATTGTACACTCAGGACCACAGAAGCACATAACTGCCCTTGTTCAAATTCAATTAATATGCTCAGGAGCCAATATGGCAAAAGGTGGCTGTTTATGAATCTTGGATGTAGATTTTTGTGAAACAAAAGGAGTTTATGGTCAGTTTTTACATTTTTTTTTTTGTAAAAATAGTGGTTGTGCAAATGTATGTCTGGCAGTGTATAGTGATAAAATATGTCACTGCCTTGTTTATGTTAAGCTTATATAGCAATTCACGCATTCAAAACATTCTTGAATGCTTGGTTTGCGTGTTATTTTTTTAAATGGTCTTGATTGGGGGCTTTATATCTGAGCCCTGTCAGTTGAAAAAAGAAGCATCGTTTTTTTTTTTTTTTTTTTAAATTTGGCATCTCCAATCCCACCCGAATTTGTAATGCCCAATTTGGGAACTATGTACAAAGCTTGCTCGTATGCGACCCCTAAGAAGCATCGTTTTGATCCAAAAATAGTTCACCTGTGCTGTAGTGGGCCAAATGCTGTACCCACAGTGAGCTCACCTCGTGTTCCTTAAAGTCAGTGAAATGAATTGGAAGAGTCCGCAAAACTTTCTCTGTTGGACTTTATTTTAAACCTTTTACTACATATGAACCAGGGACTGTCCATTACCAAACAGTCAGCGAATAAGCAAATTAACTGATGGAAATCAGCGTTTTAAACCTTTTTTGTGCCCACAAACTCACGGGAACCTTAGCGATGATCTGGACTTTGGGGTGCTAAGTGGGTCACATCCCACTTTTGACCAGTAATGGACCATAGGCCATTAAGCTCAGAATGCAGTATGGTTTTTCCGCCAATGAGGACATAGATGTGCATTTCCTCCAGTCATACTATTGTCCGACATTACACCAACCAGAGAGTCAGAGAATATTTCCTCCAATCATTGAGTAGTACGTACAGTATTTCCCCCTGAGAGCAGTGATGGACTTCCTTCAATCAGAGAGCAGCAGGGTATTTCCACCAATCAGAGCTCAGTTGTGTACTTCTCCCAATCAGGGGGCAGCATGGCGCGTCCCCCATTCAGACCAGAGTGAAACATTTCTCCCAATCAGAGAGTAGTAGGGATGTTCTACTCCAATCAGAGCTCAGTAAAGCTTCTGTCCCAATCAGTGCAGTGAAGCATTTTTCCCCTATTTGAGCGCAGTTAGGTGTTTACCTCTATCATTGTGCTGTAAGTGAGTAGCTGCATTTAGTGCGCGGTAGGGTGTCTGTCTAAATCGGTGCTCAGTAGGGCATATTCCATTAGCACGCAGTCGGGCATTTCTCTCAATCAGTGCACAGTAGGATGCTACTCTCAATCAGAGGGCAGGCAAGCATTTATCTCAATCAGAGCATGCTCAGTGGGGACTTCCTCTCCGGCGTAAGTGTAGTACAGCCAGCAAGGCTTCTACTTTTGCTCCTTAAATGTTTATAGAGCGTTGCAGAGTGCTGTAAGTAGTTGGTCAGTGGCACGGGATAGATGGGGCTAGTATTCCAACTCGGTTCACATTATGTGGACAGCAAATTCACACTAATTAAAGCTGAGCAGCCTCATATTTACCCTGAAATTATTCGTTTTCAAGTGCTGTGTGATGGGGCATACAGCCGGAAAGCAAAACAAAACCTGTTGGAGTCCTAATATGTACAGGCTGTGCTGTGGGTACGTGCTGGTTTTCACTTGTCTTACTTGAGCTGGAAAAGGTTACTACAGAATATAATTTGAGTGATTAAACAGATACATGTGCAATCTTGTGCCCAGCTGACTTGAAGTTACCAGATTCTGTACCTTTACTGCACGGGCCGTAAGTATTCGAACACTGAAAGTTCATTGCTTTTTTGCACCACACCCTGCCACGTGAGAATTTAAAACAACAAATATTGCCTTTAAAATGGGTTAGCCAGTTTGTACACTACCAGTCGAAAGTTTTTGCACACCCCAATATTTTCTGCAATCGTTACAATTTTTATATTTTGCTTTTGTGTAATAGTCTCAAATTGGTTGTAGTACAGAAGGTAGGAAAAGTGAAGTTCAGTGTATAAACCATGTATATAACAAAACAAATGAAGAAAAACCAGGATCAGTCATTTGGTCAGTATTTAAGCAGATCAGGAACGATGGTCTAATCCAGTGCTTCTCAGACCTCTCCTGGGGGACCTCCTCTCCTGCATGTGTTCGATCTCCCTGCTCCAGCACAGGTGATTCAAATTATCTACTCATTATCAAGCAGCTTCGCGAGCTGATCATTTCAATCACCTGTGCTGGATTCCTTGTGGATTTTTCTTGTAAGTGTATTATTTTTAATGAACAAGCATTGGATTCCAGTGACCTCTTTGTTGTAAACATTGATGTAAAAAATTTTGACTTGTATTGTATATATTTCAATCTATTTTCTGTGAACCACGTGGGGATTCCAGCGAAACAGTGTAACTGTCCAAATATTTACACACGGCGCGTTATACGTGACCTTAGTTTTAAGTTTAGTTTCATCCACTAGCTGTGAGTATAATGTAGTTTGACTTGGATGTTGCTGTCACTTGATTTATGCTTGTCACATCCTTTAGATTATTACCAATAATGCTGTCGTTGTATCTGTATTTTACTATCTTGTTAAATATTTTGTTATTATTCTTGTGTTTATTACATTCTCTTTTTGGCCAGCCTACTTTTTTTAATTTGCAATTTTGATCTGCCTAGTTATCACAATTATTTTGCGGTTCTCCCCAAATGTTCTCTGCAAGGTGCAATTTCTAAAATGTAAGCTCTCACGCTGTTTTGCATCCATTTTTATGAGTCAGTGCAAGTTGAATTATTGGTTTAATTCTAAGTGGGGTGATGTGTTCAGGTTTTTGCCAACAAACAAGAATTTTTTGAGGGAAAATTAAAATCATAAAATACACCGTACGTGCAACTGATAATTTCCTTTTGGCTCACAGAGACGCTCATGACGCTTCTGTCTCTGTTCCACTGCAGGCAGGAAGAGGAATCGCTTCACCTTTTGGAGGGTGAATTACTCATAGCTGAGGAGGTATAGCTTCTGTGCTGAGAAGAGAATTGGGGAAGACTGTCTCCTTCCCACCTCCCCCACCTCGCCCCCCCTCCCCGAGTTGAACGTTAAAATGCGGTCCCATGACAAGCGCGACAAGCGCCGCCGGTCTTACCGGGCGGGCCTGAAGGGGCACGGCAAGTACAGCAAGGATTCGACGTTTATGGACGAAACGGACCGCGAGGTGAGCACCCTAACGGACCGTGCATTTCGCAGCCTGTGCATCGGCGAGGAGGCCGTCTACAATGACTCTTCCCCCATCGAGCGGCAGAAGGCCTTTGCCAACGAACCGCGAAACGACGCCGCCATCATAGGGAACGCCCACGCCACTGGATTACCTGAGCCACTCGAAGACACGATGGGGATTTCCGGGATCGCGCCGGCGTTCCAGCATTCCGAGACGGAGAAGGCTGTCGCCCTCGCAGGGGATTGTGGGTCTCACCATAGCAACGGCGTCATTGAATCCTCGTGGCAGCAAAGACAGAGCTCGTCAAAAGTGTCGTCGCTTGTCAGGGCGTTTGACACGGCAGAGTATGATAATGGGAATGGGGGTGGGGCCACAGACGCTGCCGTGATGTCACAGGAGTCTGCATACAGGCAAGGCAAGGACTCCTGGGATAACCCCGCCCTGCTGGGCCTCCAAAAGGAACTGTCAGAATTCTCCTCTGTGTACCAGCAGAGCATCAAGGGCGGCTCTTACTCCCAAACTAGAAATCACTTTCACTCGTTTGAACTAACACCCGTTTCACAAACACTATCCGCTGCAGAGTCATCCGCGTCCTCCTCGAGCATCCTCAAAAGCCGCAGCGGTTGTAAGAGTCCAGGCTCCAGGAGTTACTTCCTCCACAGTGAATTCAGCCCCTTCCAGACATGGAAGGAATACAACCGCCTCCTGTATGACAGGGAGCCTATGCCCTGTGCTGCCACAGCTGACGAGTCCCCCAGGTGGTACAACTGTCCATTTTACAACGAGCTGACGGTGGCCCACAGAGCTCAAATGACCCAGGTGGAGGAGACAAGATCTCATTGCAAACCAATTGTAACTGCTCATCTCCCAGCTGAGCCTGTACCTTCCACGGCCCGCCAAAACACGTCTGCCATTGAAAAGCGCTCTGAGTCAGCAGGAACTGTCAACTGCCCACCGTGGAAGAGGAGCCAAGAGGCAGTGAAGAACAAATTCACTCCAAACAGACCTTGCACGGCGTCGCCTACCAGCGACAAGACAAGGCGCAAGGAAGACATATTGGCAGTTCCCTCGGGAAGGTTGTCGACGACGAGCCACAGGGTGCAGACACTAGCCGATGACCAGACCTCCAACAGCGGGACTCCCTTCAGTATATCCCAGCTGCTGACACCCACCATCCACCCCAGACAAGACACGGAAACGTCTGAAATCCTGCGGTGTGCGCTTTCGCCAAACGTCCTCAGCCCTCCTCCGCCGTCATGCGAGTCTGACCCTAGGCAAACCCCGGAGATCAAACCGCGCAACAAGTACAAAGCCATGACCTCCAGTCTACTGTTCAACCTGAAAGACAACCGAAAGAGAGTCAAGAGCACATATACGCCGACCATGTTCAGGAGTGCAGAGGTAGCGGATCACAGCAGGCAGCCGTCCCAGCTGGACTCTCTCGTTGGGCAAGACGGTGGCCCGACCTCAGACACGCCCCTGTCCTGGATAGATGCACCTGTAAGATCAACAACGAAGGAGATCCAGTCGATCAACAGTCCCGTTGCTCAAAACAGCAAAATGCAGGTGGGAAACTATGCAAGACGGACTGAAAGCTGCAAGTCAGATGACTATTTGACATTAATATCTCCTATGACCGTTAAGGGAGCCTCCCGTCAGAGAAGTTTCAGCCACACGCCACAGACCAGTGTGTCGTTTCGAGAGAAGCTAGCGGATTCCCTCAGTGGCCGACCTCTGGACTCTCATTTTACAACCTCAAAATCAAACGAGACTCCAGTGAGAAGGAGAGCAAACTCATTTTCATGGAAATCCTGTGAGATCAGCAGCCCTCTTGGGCCGGACTTGAAGTCCAGGGCTGCAGAAGTATTTGGGCCATCTCTGTCATTGAACAGAAAGGAAAGTGACAAGGACTTTGCCAATAAAGAAATGTCTATTTCTAGAGGTAACAAGCACGCCGACGATGCAAGGGCAAGTGAGCAATACCATCACAGACTGGAAGCAGATGGACGTGTTGTTCAGAACAAGGCAGATAAAGAAAAAGGTGTATTCAGGACTGAAAAGGTTCCCATATTTGGTGATATAGCTGCATTGCTTGAAAGAGACAGACAGCAAATTGAAATTTGCGGAAAGGACACAGGCAAACAGGATGGACCTATCTCCTGGGAGCAATACAGTCACAGAAATGAGTTCTTTTCTAATGCAGAAAGATGTGCTGCCAAACAAGAAGTACTGCCAATGAAAGAAACAGACCACCCTCAAAATGAAATTATTAGAAAACCGCAGGCTGCTGAAATTAATCCAACTGGCCACTTTGATATAAAAAGGCAAAATGTCCCAAATGAAGGGCTTTACAAAGGACAGGAGTACAGGCATATTAATCGTAGACTGTCTGGCACACAGGAAAAATATTATGACAATTTAGCTGATGACAAGGGCCTAAAACCCTCCGGGGAGATGAGGTACACTTTGGGCGAAGTATTTGGCAGAAAGGAACTGGAACATCAGGCCATGCCAGGAAGAGAAAATATGCCAGTGAAAAATGAATTTATCGCAAAAGCACAAGAAAGAATGGACACTCGAGGACAGGTAAGGCAGCATATGCCTTCTTGGGGAGACGAAAGAAATGTTTCACATTACACATCCATTGTAAGCCAACAGGAACTGAATCAGCGCATAGCGAATGAGAACCGACCTCCCAACAGCAAGGCATTCCATACTTTAGACAACAATCCTCCAAAACAAAAAGTAGGGACGAGTGAAAAGAATTCTCTTGCAGCCACTGAAACAGTCAACCAGGTTAAAAATGCCACGCCTTCAACCAGCAGTGTTCGATATGCACCCATCGAGGAATTTGCCAGAAAGAACCGTGAGCTGGAACAACAGAGACTGGCCACAATGGGAGAAACCAAACAAGAGCCAGTTAAAGTGCAAGCTCTTATTAAGCAGTACGAAGATTCCTTTGGGGAGAGCAGAAATGAGGCCAACATGGGTCTGTATACAGCTGGAGAAAACAAGGAAATAAAAAGTGGAGCACTTATGGGCTGGAACGTGGGCAATACGCTCTCCATCACGGCATTAGAACAAGAGAAACAGAAAACACCATATGCGCCACAGTTTATCACTGCCCCTAGTGACACTACCAGACATCCCAGGGGAATCAATCCTGAACTGTCGACCTCATCGGAATATGACAAGTCACCTCTGGACATGAGACAGAGTTTACCCAATCAGAGGGAAGTCCTACTGCATAAGGAGCATGGGGTAATACCAGCGAGAGAAAAAGCCCAAACTAGACAGGAAATATTGACCTCAAAACTGAAAGCTCATGCTAAAAAGGAAATTTTTGCTATTAAGGAAAAAGGTCATGCTAAATGGGAGGCACAAGTCACAAAACAGAAAGAAATATGCACACATGGAAGCAAAGGGGGAGACTCCCTGTCTACTGAACTGGGTGGGAAGAGCTTAGTTGCAGTCAGTGGAACCCATCTAGCTCTAAAGGACTCAAGTGCTGTCAAAGAGGCACCCAAAAGAGATGGAGGGTGTCTCCTCCAGGAAGCCACTTCATCATCAGACTCTGTCAAAAATGTAATGGCTAGTGGTGGCGAAAGTGATTTGGCCAAACCAGCTATGACTGCAAGGGAGAAGGACAGCTCCAGGAGTTACATCATGGCCAAAACCGAGAGAATCAGCCTCCGACAGGAGGAACTTCAGTCCATCGCTCGGGCTAAAATTGAGGCTATTGCTGGCTGCAGGGTCCACCACAGCAAACGAGCAATTGAGGAGAGCAGCTATTTGCCACCAATGTCCCTGTTGAGCCCCCACAAAAATGCTGAGGGGGTTTTGGCTGCGGCTTGTGTGAATGTGAACCTAGTGGAAGCAGAAGATAATAAGAATGAAGATGTGAGTATGGTGAAAGAAAGGAGGAAGGTTAAAACTGAGAATCTTTTGGAAAATCAAGGAAACACTGAAAGTCAGAATGTTGGAAATTTATTTTATGGGATTGATGGAGCGAAGGCAGGGAATGAACTTCAGAACAAAGGCACAAACAGTATGAATCAAGTAGTATCCCTGTCAACAGAAGGTACAGCAAATGAAGTTGAAAATCCGGAGATGGCAAGAGATGCTTGTTCAAGGAGGGATAGAAAAGATACCAGAGATGTACCTGCAAGTAGAGAGGGAAACATCCCTAAACTTACAACAGCAGAACATATAAAAAACAGTACTATTGTAAATAATGGAAAACAGGAAGACACTGCATTCGGCGCAACTGGAACAGAACATCCTCGTAATTATCTTGTTGGAAAGGAAGAAACAGTTACTGTTAGGCAGGAAGTACCGCCATCGATCGAGAATATCAAAAGTCAAAGTACTGTCACAGACTATGAAACCCTTAAGGTCTCAGAGGACGTAGGTGTAGTGGAGACGAACCCCGTCAAAGATGAACCCACAGAAGCAAATGAAAAACAGCAGGTTGAACTTGACTTTCTTGCCTCCAGACAGAGTGAAGGAGCTGAAGATAATGCCCTTGGAATTGAGGTCAGATCAGCGCAGGAGGAAATGTCACTGGTTGCCCTTCTTAAAATGGAGGCAATGACAGCAAACCAGAGACAAGAGGCATCGCATGAACCTGTAAACAAGGACAAGGGCAATGCTGTGCATGAGTTACCTCACTCTTCAGATAAAGAAAGTTACTTCAGTGGAACAACCACCATTGTTGAAAATCCCAAGCCTGAACGAGTAACTGTTGCACCTAAAGAGATAGATAATGATATAAATGTTGGACCTGCTAATGAAGAATTAAGTCTTTTTGAAGATATACCTTTGCCACAAAAACAGAGCAACCAAGACTTGAAAGTTCAGAAGAATAATGAGTTTAAACTGGAGGAAAAGGAATATGAAGAAGACTGTGCTCAAAATGATGACAATGACTTATCTGGACAGGAAGAACCATCAGTCGAACATGTCAGGATTAAAATTATATCACCTGATAAAGTCCCTTATGTGAATGAGAGTGTTTTTGCAGTAGCAAATGCTAAATCTGAAAGCAGTGCTTTATTATGGGATGCAAAACGCGAAACTGGTGCTTTATTTGGGAATGCTAAATGTGAAACCGATGCTTTGTCAGACTATAAGCAGGTCAAGGTAGAATCTGTTGTTAGTCAAATGAATGAACAAGCTGATCACAATCCTTGCAGGAACAGTGAAGAACTGAAAAAGGAAGTATGTCAGGGAAGAAGTGTGTCTACCATTGGCATCAAACAGGAAGAACTTCCTCCGATTGTAAGTGTTGAACCTGAAGTGGCTGTGATCACTGAAAACCTCCCAGCCATACGGGAACCTGAATTCTGGGATGAAGATCTCACAAAGTGTAAAATTTCTCGACCCATAGAAGAACAAGACTTGGAGAAAGAGAGAAGCTCAGTCAATGATAATATCCCTGCATACCCAGAAATTGAGACTGGTGAGGCAAAATGTGTTAAAAATAATGAACCTGCAATGGAAGAGAAGATTGATGTTGTCGAAGAGGAGCCTCCATCTGTAGCACACATTATGATCAAAATTATTTCACATGATCCAAAACAGCCTGACAGGGAGAAATTTGTTTCTGTTGAAAAGGAAACTATTTTAACTCATGAAAATGATAAAGTCAAACCAGAGTCTGTTGCAAGTGTAGAGAGTGAAAGTTGTGGAGACAAAGCTGCTGGAATCCCAGAGAGAAACCAGGCCAAACGGGAGGAACTTTCTCCACTAATGAGCACTGAGGCAAGAGCTATTGCAGCCATCCAGCTACATGAAGCCACGCATGGAACTGCAAATGAGAATAGGAGCACTGCAGGGGGTGAATTCACCCAATCAATGGTAAAAGCAAATAATGCAGCCAAGCCGACTGCTTTTCATGAAACTCATCTGGCTGTACCAGACATTTCTACACTTAGAGAGATAAAAGTTGATAAAAGTGATGTGGAGGAGATGGACAATCGTGATGCAGTACATCCATCAGTGGAAGACATCAGTGATAAAGCTACTGAAGAGGAGGAGAAAACCCATGGTGATGAAAAAGGAGATGAATCTATTCCAGCACGGAGTGAACTAACTGAGTACTGGGCTCCTTTAAGTGAAGAAGAAAGCTTCAAACAAGATGAACCACCAGTAGAAAACAACAGAATGGAAACTATCCCTGTTAATGATACTCACGAGATGAGGGACGGCATAGCTGCAATGGAAAAGGAACTTTCTCGACCTCAAACAGTTGATAGTCCTGGAAAGGGATCCCAGTCCAACCTGGAAAGTAACAGCAGAGCAAAAACCAACACGCTTAGAAGCACGGAGAGAAGTGGAGACCTTCAGGAGGAGAGCCGGACTCCAACAACAAACAACAGCAGAAGTGTTCGGCTTGAAAATACCATGGAAGGGATGGACAGAAACAGTCAGAACCAAGTGGCTAAATTAAGTGAAAAAGAATCAATCAACAATGAAACGGCTGAAAGCAGTGAGAAACGCCAAATGAAACCAGAGGTTCTTCCAACTAGACAGGCAAAAGATGCTAAAGCAGATTCACTTGTAAAGGAAGAAACAATCAGCTTAGGACAGGATTTGCCTTTTTGTTCAGAAGGTCCCAAATTCAGACATATTCATATTGATGAAAATCAGCACGTTAGATCGGAAGCACATGATGCTGGTGGGAAAGATGGTGCTGAAAATGATGCCAAGAAAGAATCGGATAAGTATATTTCATATGTAAATACAGGGAAAATCATTGATACACGGGAAGAATTTTCAATAAAAGCACATAATGAAGCGACAGTTAAAGCAAACCTCATGTCTAACCATGAACTCGCGAAGAAGGTCAGCGACCATGCTGGAGAGAAGTTACCTCACCCCGCTGAGCATGAACCCATTCAGAAACTAAACGTTGCTGTCAACAAAGAACCCAATAGAGACTACGCTAGGCAGGAAGTGTCTTCCTCTCGAAACATGGAGTTTGTTCAAAATGTGCCAACACAGAACAAAATGGAATTTTCTGGGCACGACGAGAAACGGCGAACTCAAAACGAAGCCGTTTTTTGCGGAAGTCACCATGTTTCACGTGGTACACCTATTGGGAGGAGAGAGCAATCTGGAAGCTCCGTAGGCGCCAGTAAAGAGGAAGCAAGTGTAACGCAGGACCATATTCCATCAGCACTGAGCACTCAGTCATTAGCAATTGGAGAAAGTCGCCAGACTAATCATGGATTTGTGAGCAGAGACGTAGAGAAGGTAACAGAAATAGCTTCCGGTAGGAAGAGGGAACTCCTTGAAAACAAAACTACCGCAGTGACAGAAAATCCCTCTCCCCCTCAAGCGGTAGATATAGTAAGGGAGAAACATGCCAAAAATGAGGCAGTTTTGAAGAAAGGAAAGGATGAGGTCAAAGTTGATGTGTTCCCCTTCAAAGGCGATGAACGGTCTCGCTATGTTCGAAGCGTAACTGACAAAGTCCACCAGGCAGTGCTTGCAGATAGGAATGGGAGTAATGGCTCAGAATCACATCCAAAAGTAAACCTATTTTTGGATAAATCCATCACCGGCAGTGAAAATCGCCCTCAAACATGGGAAGGGCTTTCAACAAGGGAGCGAACTCATGATCAAGATGTCGCTGTTCCCTTTGATGAGGATTTGCACCTTAAACTCGACACTCTTGTTAGGCGTCGAAAAGAAAAGGCCAAAAAGTATGCTCGCGCTAACAGTGATGGCATAAATGTGATGCACATGAGAACTTTTCATAATGAAACAGAACCAGAGGGTGCAGCTCACAGAGGTAGACAGGGCTGGATCGAGGCACAGGCTGAGAAGAGTTCTGAATGGCATGGCCACACAGTGACGGAAAGACTTGGAGACCGGCATGAGATTTTTCCTCCAAGCAGGAAGGAGCGTGATCAAAAGCAAGTTGTAGGAAAAGAAAAGCAAAGTGTTAGAATGGAATCTTTAGCAAAAGAGGGAGAAAACCTTCACTGGGAAGCATCTCCTGCCTGTAGGTCCATCATCAGAACGCGAGAACTTTCAACCATTGAAAAGTCTCCCACAATACTGGATTACCTCTTAGAGAAGGACAGGGATCGAGGTAAACTCAGTGGAGGTGCAGTCAAAGTAAAGGACAGTGCAAAACAGGAAGTGCTTGTGAAAAATCATCCCGATAAAATGAAAGAAGTTGCACTGGAAAAGCAGGAACTCGATAGGAGGAATGCTACTGGAAGTACCATAAAGGAAGTGAAGGAAAGAGAAAGTGCTGAAAATAAAGAGTTTGGAGACAAAAAAGTAGACACTATTCCACCTCAAGCCCCGGCAAGGAAATATGAAGTCCCCTCTGAAAATATTTTTGCAGTTAGAGATGCTCACATGAAAAAACAGGCTACTCCTGACACGAAGGAGTCCAAAAAAGAGGAATATCTGAAAAAATATGGTCCCTTTTCAGAAAATTTGCAACAACATGTTATTCATAAAATGGTTGAGACTAAATACCATCCTCGACAGGAAGCCATCACAAAGAGTCAGTATAAACAGGAAATTGATTTACATAAAGGAAGAGAATCCATTAGAAAGGACATTTTTGCAGCTAAAGAAATGGGTGAAACTGCAGTGGGTAGTCTCGCAACAAGAGAGAGCGATTACATTAAAACTAAAGAATGTATTAACAGAGGAAGAGACGGTGACAGACAAAGGGTGCTTGTGGAACAATACAAAAATCTCCCACAAAGTGCTCTCAAAGCACAAGACAAGAATGTTTCAAAACCTATGGGAGATGCAATGAAAGAGAAAGAGCATGGTAAACTGGAAGTCATTTCATCAAAACGTCATGCTGAACAGGAGATGCTCGCTAAAAAACGAAATGAATCTGCTAAAACACAGGCATTCTCGACCCATGAAAACGTTTTTACTCAGCCAGAAAAACAAAAACAGCCAGAAGGGTATGCAGTGGCTGACCAGACCAAATATCACAGTGGTAAAGAAGCACTTTCTCAGCAAAGACAAGGGAGCCATAGTCAATGTCTAGTTCTCGTCTCTGATGAAAGGGACAACTCAAACAGACAAGACTTAATTCCAAGAGGAAATGGTAAAATGGGAATGGAAGCTCATCCGCATACTCAAAATGAAATGAAGGAAAGACTTCAACTCCGGGAAAACGACAGTCAGATTGTTGAAACAAGAGACCACGGAGTTAAGGAGAGAACAGTTGAACGTCAAAAGCAACAACACTACAAGAAGGAAGCTCTTTCAAAAAGGGAATATGCTACATATCAAACAAGCCCAGCCATAGAAAAGATGGACACAAGACATAGAGTACCAGCTGAACTTGAAGAACGGAATACTAAAAAGGAGGTGCTGACTAATGACAAAGACAGAGCAGAGATAGCTGCGAGAGATCAGCCAAAGAAGACTGTTCAGGCTTTAGGCCTCCATGAACTCGGCAATCTGCCTATACCTCCCTCTCGTCCATTGCAGGCCAACAGCTGGAGAGGTGGTCGCATTCTGTCCCCGCAGCCTGCTCAGGTTAAGATGCCAACCAGGGAGTCTTATTTCACAGTCAGAGATTCCTCGCAAATTCCCGAAGAGGAACATAAAGCGCCTTCCTCTTTGAGGACCTTTCAAAGTCAAGTAATGAAAGGCTCAGAGGAAAACAAAATGGCGGAGAAAGCGGAGAGGGACATGGGAAAATCTGGAGATGCATTGCAGTACTATGCTATTATCAACCATGAGAAGAAGATGGAGGCTGGAGACAAAGCAGCATCATCTCAAAGTCATGGAAGGACCCTTAGAACTGAGCCGAGCAGTTCAATAGGTTCCGGGGCAACTGAAGGTGGTCTGGCCCATGGCTCACTGGACCACACCAGGGCTGAGATGCCAAGACCGCGTTCTAACACTTTGTCACCATCATTAGGGAGGCCAACCTTATTCAAAGTCAAGGATAACACTCTGAGGGCATCCCCTCTGGGGAAGGCTGCAAAACAGAGTTTTAATAAGACAATTGCCGAAGATCAAAATCTGGTCTCCACCCAGGAGAGCTTGAATGTTGTGAATAAAGCTGCTGGGGTGCATGATCATCCCAAAAAGGAGATGGGTGTTCCTGTGCGCCAAACCCCTCCACCTGCGTCACCACGAGTTCCACGCTCATTGGAACTGCCGGGTCAGCGTTCACTCCCTGCTCCTGACTATACATCTGCTAGAGCACTGCTGGCACGCAACATTCATTCGGCTCCAGAGTTTGCACCTCCTCAGGAAAACCCACACACTCACAGTGTCACCCCAACCACAGAATATGTGAGTGCGAGAGAGCCCAGGATCTATTACAGGCGAAACAGACGCCTGGATGTGGATGGTCGCAGCTCGGTCATGAGCACAATGTCAGAGGATTTGGAGAGCTGTGCCACGAGTGGAACTGGCAGCACAGCCGGTGGTATATACCTCGAGAACCCCTATGATCGACCTGAATCGGCCTGTAGCGACATGAGGCCGCTGGGGAAACCTCCCACCATCCCCCCGAAGAGTGAGAAGGCCCTCCGTCGTGCCAAACGGCTGACCACGAGAAGGATTAAGAAGGCTGAGGCCTTGGCAACACAAGAGAACCCCAGCTCGGTGCAGCACAAGCCCCTCCGTGCGGTCGCGAGCATGCCCTCCTCCCCAACGGAGGTTCTGGTGTCCCGCCGGCCTGCCCCCATCGCCCACCCTGCCCCGCCCAACTATCCTGTTGGCACTGGAAGTACCTCAAACACCCCTAGCCTTGTAGCCCAGCCTTTCCCTCTCACCCAGAGGAAGCTCCTTCAGGACCCCAACTCGGGGCAGTATTTCGTGGTCGACATGCCTGTGGAGGTGAAAACAAAGATGTTCTTGGACCCTGAGACAGGGAAGTACGTCCAGCTGTCCATACGGCAGTCGCCGGATGGGACACATTCGAACAAGGCGCCCGTGGAGGTCTTGAGCCCCCCCTCGCCGTATGTACTGTACCCAGGGTTCCTACCCATGCCTGTGTCGTCCTTACCGCCTCACCGCTCGGCCTCTCAGATGTCTGCTCCAGCAGCTCTAATGGAGGAGCAGGAAAAGCGCAGCGACCCCCAGAGGCTGGAGGCCTATCGACAGAGATGCAGCAGAGACGGGGAGCCATACATTGAACCTGTGGCCAAGTCAGATGATCAGCGGGGAGAAAAACCGTTGTGTGAGAATAAGAGAGGCCTCGCAAGCCAAAGAAATTTGAATATTATACCAATGGGTGAACTGGAGGATTTTGCAGTGGAAAGTACTTGATTTTATTGGTGTAGATGGCCAAGAGGTCTTGTGGTTTTTAATCAATAAAGTAATAGACTGAAATTGGTACATGCACAATATAAATGTATATACATAAAAATGTGGCGCTATGGCTGTATATCAGACTTGTTTATAACAAAAATAGACTTTGGTTATGGTTACAAACACTTGTTTGTTTTTGTTATTCCAGTGTTCAGAAAAAGAAGTTGCATTTGAGTAAATATGTAAAGTTTGGTTTATGAAAAGTTTTAAACTGATCTTCTTTTTTAAAACTATAGTTTAATATTTTGCTATGAATAATTAGACTACGCAGAAGTTTTGAAAATGGTGTTGGCTGAACAAAGTACTGTAATACCATTCCATTAACCAGGTTCTTATTCAATAAGCAATATCATGGAGAATTTTATTTATCACATTTACTGGAATTGCAAAGTCCAAAAAATAAGTATGGGTTACAGAGAAATAATTTTGAAGCACGAGTTGAAACCATATTGTTTCGGCCTCGTATGTATTTTAAAGGCTTAGTATATGCAGTGAAGCACGTTTTATAAAAGAACAATATTACTCCATTTGCAAATGGCCATTGACACAAAGTTGAAAATTATTTTTTTGACTTTGTTTTTGACTGTACAATCCAAGTCAATCTTAACTATTTCTTGGCATAAGAGTTTCGCACCTGTGATTTTTTAGGGTAACGCGAGTGCCTTGGATGAGAAACACATTGCAGTGAAATGTTTTCAAAATTTTCATTTATTTGTATGGTATGTCCCTTGTTGTGCGGGTTTCAGCACAATAGAATGTATGATTCTTGAGAGTAAGACCTGAGACTCATCTCCTCAACTGAGAACAAAATTGATTTGCCCTGTCGTTGGTGATTATGTGCCGATTGGAAGCACCTCATTAAATATCATTAAAATCACTTCAAAATATGCATTTACATTCTTTTTCAA
The DNA here is from genome assembly GCA_029721435.1 of Gymnothorax reevesii. NCBI lineage: Eukaryota > Metazoa > Chordata > Actinopteri > Anguilliformes > Muraenidae > Gymnothorax > Gymnothorax reevesii. The sequence continues at coordinate 5,032,206 of CM056591.1, forward strand.
CTGCATTTCTACATTTTGCAGCCACAGAGCAAAGACACTCAAATCTTCTCAATCCATCTCAACAAAAATAAATAAATAAGTAAACAAACAAACAACCAACCGACATTCCGCCTTCATTGTGCCATACTGATTAAATGTATATAGATTTATCTTCATATCATGTCAATTCATTTACAAAACCCAAAACCAGTGAAGTTGGCACGTTGTGTAAATCATGAATAAAAACAGAATATAATGATTTGCAAATCCTTTTCAACCTATATTCAATTGAATACAATTGCAAAGACAAGTTACTTAATGTTCGAACAGGTAAACTTTGTAATTTTTTGCAAATATTAGCTCATTTGGAATTTGAAGCCTGCAACGTGTTTCAAAAAAGCTGGCACAAGTGGCAAAAAAGACTGAGAGAGTTGAGGAATGCTCATCAAACACTTATTTGCAACATCCCACAGGTGAACGGGCTAATTGGGAACAGGTGGGTGCCATGATTGGGTATAAAAGCAGCTTCCCTGAAATGCTCAGTCATTCACAAACAAGGATGGGGCAAGGGTCACCACTTAGTGAACAAATGCGTGAGCTGATTGTCGAACAGTTTAAAAACAATATTCCTCTACGAGCTATTGCAAGAAATTTAGGGATTTCATCATCTACTGTCCGTAATATCGTCAAAAGGTTCAGAGAATCTGGAGAAATCACTGCACCTAAGTGACAAGGCCGAAAACCAACATTGAATGCCCGTGACCTTCGATCCCTCAGGCGGTACTGCGTCAAAAACCAATATCAGTGTGTAAAGGGCATCACCACATGGGCTCAGGAACACTTCAGAAAACCATTGTCACTAACTACAGTTTGTCGCTACATCTGCAAGTGCAAGTTAAAACTCTACAATGCAAAGCGAAAGCCATTTATCAACAGCACCCAGAAACGCCGCCGGCTTCGCTGGGCCCAAGCTCATCTAAGATGGACTGATGCAAAGTGGAAAAGTGTTCTGTGGTCTGACGAGTCCACATTTCAAATTGGTTTTGGAAACTGTGGACGTTGTGTCCTCCGGACCAAAGAGGAAAAGAACCATCCGGACTGTCATAGGCGCACAGTTCAAAAGCCAGCATCTGTGATGGTATGGGGGTGTATTAGTGTCCAAGGCATGGGCAACTTACACATATGTGAAGGCACCATTAATGCTGAAAGGTACATACAGGTTTTGGAGCAACATATGTTGCCATCCAAGCAATGTCTTTTTCATGGACGCCCCTGCTTATTTCAGCAAGACAATGCCAAGCCACATTCTGCACGTGTTACAACAGAATGGCTCTGTAGAAAAAGAGTGCGGGTACTAGACTGGCCTGCCTGTAGTCCAGACCTGTCTCCCATTGAAAATGTGTGGCGCATTATGAAGTGTAAAATACGACAACGGAGACCCCGGACTGTTGAACAACTTAAGCTGTACATCAAGCAAGAATGGGAAAGAGTTCCACCTGAAAAGCTTCAAAAATTGGTCTCCTCAGTTCCCAAACATTTACTGAGTGTCGTTAAAAGGAAAGGCGATGTAACACAGTGGTAAAAAGGCCCCTGTGCCAACTTTTTTGCAATGTGTTGCTGCCTTTAAATTCTAAGTTAATGATTATTTGCAAAAAAAAAAAAAAAGTTTCTCAGTTTGAACATTAAACATCTTGTCTTTGCAGTGTATTCAATTGAATATAAGTTGAAAAGGATTTGCAAATTATTGTATTCTGTTTTTATCTACGATTTACATAACGTGCCAACTTCACTGGTTTTGGTTTTTGTAAATTCCTAATGTTGATATATTAATGAAAGTGCTGCACTCTACACGTTGACCAACGTTGTGTTAAAGTTTTTGAGGAAAGCCCATGTGTGGGAATATACCCTATGTCATTTCCTCCAGACTTCTGTTTTGTCACTTGGGCCTGGTTTGCAAACAGCATTAATTGTCAGCTTGTTTACCCGTGTCCATGTAGGCAATTCCATTTGATATCAGGCAAGATGAAGGCTGCATTTCTCGGCTGCATTCGAAAGGGCTTTCTCACAGCCTGCGATGACGTAGCAGCCTAAAATTGCAGCCTTCGAAGGATGCAGCGCACGCTTTTGGAAACGGGCCGTGTCTTCAGTTTTATACGACAAGTTTGAATAAAAGCACTGCTTTGTACTGGTTTACCTGAACCCAGCCATCGGGAATCAATTGTTTAACAGTATTTCTGACTCAAGCACTCCTTCGGGCGCGTTTAAAAGTAACGTTTGTTGTTTTTAAGCTGCTTTCTGACGGTTAATAACAACGCTGGACTCAAGTGAAGGCAGACGGCTTTTTGAACGCCGGCCGGTGCCCAGGTGATCGACTCGACTGTTCAAGAAAACGTCCAGCCTGTAAGTGTTTGTCTTCTTACGATAATTTACGTCTAATGTAATTTTTTGTTGGTAAGATTATTAAATAATCGCAAAATATTGGATGAAAACGTAGTATGGTGCCAAAAACGCTTGTCAAGTAGCATCCTGCGAAATTTTTCAAACTGTCCTGCCCCTCTCACGAGACGTAGTGTGCGTTGCTGTAATAGGCTACATGAATGAAAACGAAGCGCACTGCCTCAGGTGCAACTATGTAAAATGTCTGCATCCTCTGACCCCTCATCATTGTATGGTCCGGTTTCCGAATCAATTGGCCTAGTAAACCAAATCCGCTCATAAATTGCCCTTTCGAGGCCATTCTTGCTTTAAATGCTACTTTTGGCACGGTCTGTTTCTCAGATGTGGGCCTATACTGTTGGCGGCTTCATTGTATCACTGAAATATAATATTTTGATCGTTTTATAATGTTTTCGTCGGCTACCTTCATAGCACTCTGTCACAGTACTGTTGTGTTGTGATCAGGATTAGCATTTGTTGAAAAATCACCCCAGTACCCACTTTACTTTAAAGACCTTTTTCGTCTTTTGGGTCTCTTATAGCCTAAGTGATGTAGAATAGGTGTTATAACCTATACTCTTCTTCAAACATGTAAACTTATATGGGATGTATCTGAATGATTACATCTGTAATGGGAGTTGGTCAGAGTTTAGGTGGCAACAGTGACCCCCCGGGAATCAAGACAGGGAGCAAATTATTGCAATAAAATTCAAGCTGCTTTGGAGCTTTGGAGTGCAGAGTGACTTTATATACCACCTGATCTTGCATCTAGCGTTGTATACAGCACAATCTGCCATTAGAATCAAACTGTCAGCAATAATGACATGATTTTACGGCATAACATTTATGCGCAGTTCAGACACAGCAGTGATCAGTCTCAGACAACCCCCCCCCCCCCAAAGGTAGGCCAATAATATCAAATAAAGAGAGAGCAAAGAAGCTAAAAACAACCTTTGAATAAATAAAACAGCTATTCAAAGAGAGATTTTTGAAGAATAACAGGAAAAATAAAGATCAATGAAAATTCAGTGCACACACACACCCGTGTATATGAATATTTTGGGTCACAATGATTAGTTGTTTTGTTTGCTATACATTTCTTTTTTAAACGTTGTCCTCTATGAAAGTATATGATGGTCTTTTAGTGTGGGAGCAGACTGTGTCAGCATATGTTGCCTTTCAGGAAATTGAGAGGGAATTGTTGACTGTGCCAAGACCCAGCGTACACCAAACCCTTTAGCAATGGCACTGCCAAAGTAAACATCAGAGTTCTGAATGGTCTCAACTGTTTCAAGGTTAAAATGTTGAATAAAATGTGAGTGACCACAGTAAAGGAAGCACTTTAACCTTCTTTTGCAGTGGATCAGAAAAAGTTTGATCAGCTCTTTTTGGGTTGAGAACAAATGCAGGACGTGCGACTTTAAACTGTTTCATGATGAGTTTTCGTTCATATTCTGCACATCTTACTGCTACCACATGATGCACGCGAACAGCTGGCTATAGATGATCACGTGTAAGTCTGATTCTCACTGGGGCCCTCTAGCGGAAATAATCAGCATAATTCATGTGTCAGGGCAGTTATGTGTCCTATGCCGAATACTCTTGCTCGACCAGAGACAATTAGCATTCTCCCGTTCCTTTGACCTGGCTTAAACGAATAGTGTGGTAACGTGATTCCGCCTCCGTCATTTGTGAGTAATAATGATATTCAACATTTTGCATCAAAAAAATCGGTGACTTATTTATATTGTTCTTATGAATTCATAAGGGGGAATTATTATAGATTTGGCTGTTACATAAACTGCTTGTGTACGCATGCGTGTGAGTGTGTGTTTGCATGAATTTTCTCAAATAAAGATACTAATTTTAAATAATGCATGTAGATTTTTCTCACTATGTATAATGGTTGCTGTGCACCTCACTTTCACTTTTTTATTTAAAACCGGCTCTTTTTGTACCATTCAGAAAAAATACACATTTTCCTTGAACACATTGGAAATGTGATTCTATAACACAGAAATACAATATACCTCATCAGTTTGGAAAATGTTTGTCTTAATCCTTCAAGCACAACGCCTGATGGCTGAGAGCAAACATATTGGCATTGCCCAATCCTTATTTTCCTCAGGATCATCTAAAATATGACATGGCCTGTTTTAAGCCCTGCTGAGTAAGTAATGTGTGGTTATTGGACTGCTTGTAAATGCATTACCCACTGCATTAAAGAATGCTTTGTTTGTATAATTTCCACACAGATATGAGCTTAATTGATTGGTTTATTGATCATTTTAAATGTAGGAATTAAAACTCAGCGTTGACTGTGTAATAGCTGGTGCGGTATCTCTGCAGTACGGCCTTGTTGTTTTATGGAGGACTTTAGCGACTCCCTGATCTGCGTCTTGACTAAGAAAAAGAAATTTTAAAAGCTGAGTGATGTTAAAATGAACAACCGCTGCTGTATTTATTGTCTTAAAACAGTGGAGGGTATGATAGGTGTTTTATTAGAATGCCCTAAATGAAATTATGATGCTGATATCATTTTCACTGCTGGTAAAAGCATTATGGAACACAGTATCATAATCAAAAAACAAAACAATGATTTTAAAATATGTTTTTTTCTGAACACCAGCTAAAACAATTATATTCCGATAAAATTACGCTCAATTTATTGTGTATAACCTCTGAAATTACATGATCTTCTGGGATCATCCTCCACTGAGCGAGAGTTGGGACGCGAGATGTTGGTTTAGTCACAGGTCTGTCTATAAGATTTATTGCAAAAAAAAACATAAAAAAAACATAAAAGATGTGTGATTGCATTCGATTATTATAATTCTCTGAAACGTGCTTGCTTAATGTCCCACAGAAAAGGATTTTGAATGATTTACAATCGAATGCCAGGTAAGAATAATGTCTGCAATTGGATAAGTTTATTCTAATTTTGAAGAAAGAAGTAAAAGTTAATCAAAAACGGATGAAGCGGTTTCATGCTTCAAATAACGATGCTGAGGTTCGCCGCGTGTATGAAGGAGCACTGATTTACAAACACACACAGCACTGTAGAGCCGAGTTAAAACATGACTCCACTGTCACATGACAGGGAAGAAGGAATGGAGCGATTGTGCTGAAACAAATGAACTGTGTATTTTATCCAAACGCACCAATGAATCTGACAGTGTATTAGAGGATGGAGGTGCAGTGATCTCTTATCATGTGCAAATTTCCTATTAATTTATACATGATGTTCGATCTGCGCTATGCTTTTCAGCCTGCGTCCCACTATAATGCTCCTGTCTCAGACATGGCCAACTACTGTCAACCTCTTTTCTTAGGCACTGTTGAACCCTGCATTATGTAAAGGGGTCGTGACCTCCACTTAAGCCGAAACACCGCTTACCGTGATGGGGAAACCACCTGATTGTAAACAAGGTCAAATGACAACCAAAAGTCATGTTATCAAAGTCACGTTTTTAGGCTGGTTTTCTTGCATTTTGGGCTATTGCTTGTTCACTGTTCGGCTGCTACATTGGCCTCTTGGATTCAAAGGGTTAAGCCGATGTGTTTAAAAGCCAGATGGTATACTAGTGTCTGCTGATGATTTCATTAACCGTATCTTTTTATCATTGTCACCTGCTCTGTGTCAAAATGTGACAGAATACCTGGACTCGGTGACAGCGTAGATTTTTGTCTCTTAGTTAAGCCTCATCATAAAAAACCCTATATACCCCATATGCCAGCAACATGGTCCCTTTCTGGCAAATATTAAGGAACCACCCATTAAAGACGTCACACGTGAATTATCTAGGGATCATCCTTCAACCCCAATTCTTTTTTTTTTTGAATTTCTCCTTTATTTGACAGTTATATGGTGTAGAGAGACAGGAAGGTTGGGAGAAGAATGGGGGAAGACATGCAGCAAATGACTGAGCTGGAATCGAACCCACATCGCTGTGGGAAGGACACAGCCTTTGTGGTACGCGCACTTAGACCGATGAGCCACCGGGTCGCCCTCTTCAACCCCAATTCTGAAGAAGTTGGCACATCATGGAAAATGCACATAAAATCCTATTGAAAAAGTACATCTCAACTATATCAATAACCGTAAAATAGCTCATCAGTTGATGTTCTGAAGTTTGAATTTTATTGCTTTTTGAAAAGACACAATGCGATGACCGCAACAGAGTCCAAAAAAGTTTGCATGATTGACTGTTTACCTCTGTAACATTACTATGTTCTCTAATCACACTCATTAAGTATTAGGGTTTTTCAGACAAGTCTAGCAAGTGGAACTATCCCCTATTTCCTCTTCGGTTGTATCGGGCCTTCATTGTCACATATTTTTATTAATAGGCTGCTTATTCTCTGTCTGAGACAGATCAGAACTGCAGGCAGGTCAGTCTAGCACCCACACTTTTTGCTGACACAATGCACTTTTAAACCAGGCAGAATGTGGTTTGCCACTGTCTGGCTGGAAAATGCATCCAGGACGTCCCTGGAACACACTACGTCTTGCAGCCGACAGCATACGTTGCTCCAAAATTCATGTATTCCATCTGCATTCATGGTGCGAGTCACGTGCACTGACATACCCTCATACCATGACAGATGCTGGCTTTTGGACCCAACATTGATAACCGCTTGAGTTGTACTTGTTATCTATGATCCATAGATCACGGCAGCTGTATTTTGTCCTTAAACCACTTGAAATGTTGACTAATCGGATTACAGAAGACACGTCCACTGTGCGACTGTCCATCTCGGGTTCAGTGTCACCTTAGAAGTCACTAGCGCTTTTTGCAGTGTTGATATATGGCTTTGGTTATGCATGGTAGGGCTTTGGCCGTGGTATCCACTGAGGTTTACCTAACTATAGTATTGTCCATGTCATGATATGCACTACAGTTGCATGACGATTCTTGAGGCTGTAACATCTGAGGGATTGCAGAGATAACACTCATTAAAAGGTGGTTATCGGCTTTGCCCTTTACTCATTGGGATTCAACCAGATTTCTTCGATCTTTTAGTTTTATATACTTATATACGTTTAGCTTATCTGTGGGACACAACCTTGTTATTGCGATGTGTCACATCATTATCAGTCCTAAATTACCCCAACATCAATATTTTTAGAGTGTACTACAGCTCTCATCTCATTTGACGCCAGAAGCTAAGTAGGCGTTCACTCGGGCTCGCCTTGACGTAGAGGGACACAGGTAGCGACCTCATGCATGGCTTCACTTTCAAGTAGCGATGCCAAAGCTCTTCTGGGTAATTTTCAATTCTCAACGTAGATTATAGATTGATTGATAGATTGATAAATAGATGAAATAATGGACCTATACTCGAGCTACCTTACAGCTAGTCTGAGGTATTGCTGCCTGCTTGCAATAGACAATTGAATTCTCAGGCTAAAGCATCATATGATATGTTGTATTGTTTTCAGTATTTTAACGTTTGTTGATGGGAAACTTGTTATTGAGTGTTTAAGTTGTTCATTGCCTTGTTCTGGCTGTATTCATGATCGGAAGGCAATATTTTTGCGCGAAGATGGTCGACCCTAATCCTGGAGAGCCGCTGAGTATACCGGTTTGTGTTGCTGGCTGGCCCTTCATCGATCAGTTAAAACTCTGGATTCTACGGTTAACTCTGCTCATCCTATTGTCATGGTCAAAAGTGGTTGTTGTTTAAGGTTACCACGAGAACCAGCACATCTTGCGGCTCTTGTGGACCACGGTCCATCAAACGTTCCAGTATTACCAACAGGATTACTGTGTACAGGAAATGCCTTAGGCAGTGCAGGTCCTCATGTGTATAAGGGTGCACATTCACTGAATTAGTTGAAATGATCACATTGCTTTAATGTACTTGGAAAAAAAAATTGGTTGCAGTTTGGGAAAATCAGTGAAATTATGTAATTATTTTCCTCTGCTGTCGTGTTGTGCTGAAGTGTGTTTCACTCATCAGGTATGATATATCGTATCTCCGTTCGCTTGTTTTTACCTTCTCTGCATCTTTTTAAAATAAACCGGTCTAGAGACGTGTTGGAAAGTTAGCCACACAGTTGGCTCAAGGGCACCCCTGACTGGAAATGTGCTAAAAATAATACAAAAAATAAGACTATAGCTTAACTCTAAATTCTAAGATGGAAAAAAATGTATTTAGGTCCAAATTGGTTCATTTAATGAATAAATTCATCAAAATTAATGTTTAGCAATTATTGGCTCCACAAGGTTAGTTCTTTTCACAATAAAATTGGCAGGGATAACAACATGGAGTCTTTTCCTGTGCTGTTTGACAAGGTTAAGGCATACATTTGAAGGGATTTGGACCATTTCTGTATTCAGATCCTTTCAAAATTAGTCACATTCTTCAGTTTGCATTTATCAACTGCCTTCTTAAGTTCAGGCCACAGGTTTTTGATCGGAGTGACGTCTAATGACTGAGATGGTCATTGAAGAGCATTGGTTTGGCTGTCTGAGGACGATTTCTTTGTGGACTTGAGGTGAATTTTGAGCACCCTGTCCAGCTAAAATGTCCACCCACAACCAAGTCTCAACAGAGGAAAGCAGATTGTCCATCATGATTGGTGGAGTCCATTAAACCATTGATTATAACCAGTGTGCCTAGAGCTGTGGAATTACTACAAACCCAAAACACCATTGATCCACCGTCAGATTTCACAGTCGCCATGAGATGCCCCTATTTATATGAATCGCCATTTCTACACCAAACATTCTGACACTGTACCTGACCAAAAACATTCAATTTTGGGCTCTCCTGACCTTGGCATATTTGTCCAGTCATAATTTAAATGCTCTTTGGCAAATTGCAAGTACTTGGTCCTGCGTCTTGGGGTCAGAAAAGGGTTCCCCTTGCAACCCTTCCAAAGAGCCTATGGTCCTGGAGGTGGTGTCTGACAATGTACTTTGAACCCTGGTGACCCCAAGATGCTACCCAGGCCTGAAATTCGATTTTTTTAATTTTTTAATTTTTTTATTTGCTTCTGTGACCATCCACCTTCCTATCTTGGGGGGGGCTAAATGTGTTTGCTCGTTTGTCCTGCTCCATACTTTTTTCATTTGGATAATGACCCTTACGGTGCTCAGTGGTGTATGTAACCTTTTCTGGATCTTCTCGTGGTCCTTACCAGGATTTTATGAAGGTCTTCGACCATTTATCTCTTGAAACGCCAGTTCTATTTTTCTCCCTTCATGATGCTGGATAATTAGTAGTTTTTGCATGTGTGTCACCTCATTATTATCCCACGCCAACACGAAGTGGGAGGGGGATATAGGTTTGACCTCCGTCCGTCCGTCCGTGCGTCCGTCCGTCCGTGTGTGCGTCCGTCCGTCCGTCCGAGATAAAGGGGACAGCTTTACTCAGAAACTACTACAGATACAGTAACCAAATTTGGTGTGTAGCTTCAGACCATAAAGGCCTTGATTGAGTTCAAAAATGAGAAGCGCACGATTGGCGGGGGATGTTGTAGACCATGTCGACTTGTTATTATTATTTTTTTTGCCTAGTGAAACAGGAAGTGATGTAATTTCACAGTGGTTCCGTAAAGTGTAGAAAAAAATGGAAGAAGTTGCATTTTATTCCAGGGTTAAATTTGGTAGATTTTACTTATAATAACTTGTAGGGGTTCCATTAACGGAAAGCTTAATTTAAGGAAATTGATTTTAATTAAAAGAATAAATAATTTTGGTTGATTCCTTGGTAATATTAATGAAGCACGGTATATCTCACTTGTTGGCCGTTTCAGTTCCCTACGATACAATTTCTTTCTTTTTTTTTCCATTATTTGTGCATTTCAATCAGAGGTGCCAGTAGTTCTGGAGCCTGTATATTCTGTCATTTAATGTATCTGATGATTTTTAAATTGGCTGTACAATCTGTGATTATATGCATGGCATGATTGTTACATTAGCTACAGACTATATGGTGCTGTGCATCGAACAGTTGTGAAACTAGACAGACTATTTTGGGGACATGCAGATGATTTTTAAATGAAGTAGAGACTATACTGCGCCATGCATCCCCCAGTGGTTTGCTCACTTAGCTCATATCTGTCCATATTAAAATAAACTACAAAATGTTTTGTATTTACATTTGATCCCACCTGAACAATGTATAAAAGCTGTCGGAGCGGTGTAGAATTTTGCACGGCTATACGATGTTCTATCATATATTTTTCACATATTCAAAAAGATGAATAGGCTATACTTTAGAAAGCGCTAACTGTTACATTTTAGCGAATTGTTCGTGAATGTATTTTTCTTATTTTTTATTTCCCTGGGAGTAAAAATATTCTCATGCAGTAAGGAAGTATGACATAAATGTGCTTTACATGGTGACCCCTCTCCATCAGTCTCCATCCCTGGCTGTCTGTGGCTGTGCTACACCGTGATGGGCACAAATTTTCTCTGAACCTGTTCTTATAACCCCCGCTAACACTGTGACCTGCTGACTGAAAATCAGTATTTTCTTAGCTGCTACCAGGCCTGGTTTGAAATCCTTCCTCAATGAATTTTCACCAAGTTAAAAGCCTGTGAACATTTAAAGATGAGTGGCTATAATGCAGAGGAGATGGTTGCTGAGATTTGTATTATCTGTGCAAGTCAGTTGCTTCTGCAGAAGAAAAAAAAAGAAGTTGCTTCTGCAGACAGGAGGAGTGGCTCGGATATTTGCGGAAAGGCAGCCCCGGTGCTCGGACGGGCAAACCTCTCTGCGGGCACCTGCTTGTGTCCCTCATTAACCCCCTGGGGTTCGCACGGAACCCATTTTCTCATTTAGCCTAGCAAAGTGCCCAGAGATGTAGCTGCCGTTTTTGTGTTGACCGGTGATATCTGCAACAAACAAGGCTCATACATTTCTGTATCCTTCAGTTTATTGACTTTTTTTGAACAAAAGTAAAATTCACAGCATGCAGCACAATTCTCTTCAAAGAGATGCAACAAAAGCGTAAAAACAGCGTTTGTCCCGCACTATCAGAGCAGGACTTCTGACATTATCAGCTTCTGTCGAGTCACCAGGGTGTCGCATCATGAATTATTAAATCAGTACTTCGTGGTAATACATAATTCCTTATCAATTATTCATGCTAATGTGTGTGTAGTTTACTTAATTGTGTTATTGACGATCAAAAGTAATTTCCTGAAAATCCTCAAGGACACAAATTTAATCAGCCTAACTACTTTTCGTGTGCTCTGCTGTTAAGTATTCTTCATTCGCCCAGCTCTTTCCTTACTCGTGCGCCTTTCGCAGAAAACAACAAAGAAAGGAATATAAATGACACGTTTCAGAAAGAGCATTATGGATTGTGTTGATCTGTCCTGGCGGAAACGGCCGAACATGTTGCGCATGTAAATTTGAACGCTAATAATTAGCGTCTACCTTTTCTATTCGGGTTTTGCATGGAAAACAGTGCTGATGCTTCAGAGCTGCCAGCAGTGTTCTTAAAAGTAAATAAATAATAAGAGCTGCCATTGCTCTGCTCTTGCAGTTCTCTCTCTGGTGTATGGGAAAGCCTGTAAATAATTTATCAGCGCCAGATGGCTCGGGCAATAGGCTACAGGAGATGGACATAAATGCCTACATCTTTAATTGTTTTAAAATACATGTCAAAACAGGGTTAAAATGAGCGTGGATCACCGGAAGCAGTGTGTGCCGCGTTACGCTCGCAGACTCTAAATATGATTCCAGAAGGGTGGAATTTCTCCTGTGCAATCGCCTGTAAGCACTTCAACTTAAATGACCTTTCAGTACAAACAAGGCTGCCAGAAATGGTCTGATAATGACAGTATAAGAAAGTCAAATAATAAAAGAACTAACACATTGCTGACTTTTTACAACATTATTTTGAGGTAAAGCAAGAGCAGGAAGGAAGATTGGACTCATTATGAACAAGATTACCTGAATGCATGATACATTATCAGAATTCTCTCTGTGAAAGTATGCTTTTCAAGTCTATGGTACAAAAATTAAACTATGAAGGTATATAAGCAACCAGTGCATTTTTCCCCCACATATTGTTTGTTTATGGATACTTGATAGAGCAGTGAGCTATTTTTTTAAGGGAAGTACTGTACAAAGACTTTGAATTGATGCTCAAAAATGGAAGCACAGCCCAAAAACACTATAACAGAATGTTCTTCACAAATCAATAAATACATTAATAAATATCATTTTTATGGGAGTTGAATCAGGACAGCATGATTCTTGAGTGGGCGGAGTTGTCGAATTAATCAGATCCTCACTGTTTGGGTAGAGGATGGGAGGGGCCAGTACCGGTCAGTTCGCCTCTTTGTCCTGATTGGTTGGTTGGTGCTCGGAAGCAGGACTTGCTCACAAGCGCTTCTTCTCCATTGGTTCCTTTGGCGGACAGTGTGGCTGCTTGTCTGAGTTGCCGCTGTTCTCTGGGGCGGGGTTTTGGACTGGGCCGGGAGCTTTGGCTGTGGGGGTGGGGCTGTGGGCGGGGCTTGCTCCGGTGACCACGCCCACGTTGGTGCCCAGCAGGTTGGCAGATTGCAGGACTGCCTCGGAGTGTTCGCGCGCCTTCATCCGCAGAGCCGCCACACTCGCCGTGCGGTTACTCTGGCAACCATAGGGGGGCAGGAAGGAGAGGCCCATGGGGTCCGGGACACAGCAGGAGCAAAGCGGCCCTCCTGTGGGGGTTAAAGGGGAAAGGACACCTTGTGACTATTACTGCTGACATCACAACATCAGTCAGCTATGAAAAAACCTACTCTTAAAAAAAAAACAGCTTTTTGTTTGTTTACTACCCCAGGAAAAAGCCACCCTCATGTTGAGTTGCCTGAGTTCGGTCCTTTGAGGCATTATATTAGGGAAAAATATCAGGAGGAACAGAAGGGCTATCCCTGTGTCCCTGCCTTTTTTGTTGGACGGGGGGGCGGGGGGGATAGTGCTGAGTGCTCCGAGATGGCCTCTCTGGAAAGTTCTGACTTAATCCATTCGGTGAGTGTAATCATAAAACTGCAAAATTATACAACTACAATGAATATATTTCACATGTAAAGTATTATTTATACCTGAAACTTTACTAAAGAGCAATTACAGTTGCTGTGCCCCATCTCCCATAGACATATTACCTGCCTGTTTCAATACTGGACTTCTCGCTGCTCTCGGATGCTATTCTAGTAGTGATGGATTGGGGGGTGGGGTGGGGGGGACAGTGAGTAGTGACCTAATGACCCCTTTTTCCACGACCACTCTCCACACATCCCCTTCTAATGAACTTGCATTAGGAAACTGGCCGAACAGGCCGCATAAGCTTGTTAAATGACACAACAAACGAGAACAAACTAATTAATGGGTGGTCCAACAAAAACACATCCATCCCAGGGAGTGACGTTTTCCTCCATCAGTTAAAGGGTTTCGTTTTAAAAGCAATGCGTCCACTAACAGAATGAAGTACACCATTCTCATGCCCACTTTATCATCTCCTCCTCTGTTCAAATCAAATAATCAAAGCGTGTCTAGAACCCAACACTGGTACACCATCTAGTACTCGAACCAACAACCTTCATGCTGCAGGGCAAGGATTCCCTCCCATCATCCAAAACAACCACCTCAACTTTTACACTGCGACTGGTTCAGGGTGACAGTAGGGTCCCTGTCTATGGGAAAAATTACGACTTTCAGTTAAACAATTAAGCCCTAAAAGTTACTGGAAATCAACCAATCCCAGAGCTTCCTTGGGGAATAGATCGCGGAGCCCCGAGCTGAGGTGCCCGTGGGAGGACAAGCTGCATGGAGATTGATGCGCAATTAGCGCGCGAGCGAACGCGCGAGTAATCTCCCTCATCGGTGCATGTGACTGTCAGAGGGGAGCAAACCCAGCGGTACGTTTCTTCTCCGTGTTATCTAAGGTCATGGGCTGGAGAAGTGTATAATATAGCGTTCGGTCTCTTATTGAGGAGGCCAGACCCTGGTTCTGAGCACGCTATGATATTTTCTTTTAGGTGATTTGACATGCTTTGATTTTGGTAACCTTGTAAAATATTGAGGCTCAAGTGGCCCATATCATCACACATTTAACGTCGTCCATAAATACAAGACAGTGTTAAACAAACGGGATTTATTAAATCTTGAATTTATCTTGAATAAAAGGTATTACACAAATAGATGCCTTTTGCCCGCTGTCGTCACTGCCATAATTACCACCCACAAAACAAGAATCTAGCATTCACTGCAGTTAAGAATGGCCTAGTTATTGATGCAGACGCGTATGGTTGGTCGGCTGTGATCAACTAAAATTGAAGTTGGAATATCGTGGCATTATATTGAACATTACCTTTGAGCGTTGCGACTTGAGACAGGGCCTGGGCGTACGTGGCCGTGTTCAACAGCGTCCCGGGCAAGCAGGACGGAAAGAATGGCCCGCCCGGCCCGACAGTCCTGTTTACGCTGTAATATAAATAAACGAAGCATTTATCGAGTCAGTTCTATCATTTTTATCATTGTTATATATATAATTAATTTATTCATTTCTGCTTGGCATTGCTTACCTTGGTTGCACTTCCAGAGGTTCTTTTTTGTTTCTGCTCTGGTCAATGGGAGACGGGGAGTTAAGGTTCCTTACTGGAGGTGTCCCTTCGCTTAGCTGGTCTTTGCCGCCCTCTTGATCAGAATTTCCCCTCTCTGTTTTCCGCCACTTGGCTCTCCGGTTCTGAAACCACACCTGCCAGGAAGTCGAACAAAACACGAGTCAATTGGGTGCGTATATTTAAGGATTCACAAATTCTTCAGTCGTTGAAATGAATTCAATATGGAAGTTGGCCTCAGTTGCGTTCCCAGAAGACTTCACCTTCTTATTGGAGGAAGGTCGAAACGAGACAGACGGTCGCTGCTCAGTCGT